>VZRO01001835.1:252969-286683 GCA_013397915.1 Daphoenositta chrysoptera
AAAAAAAAAAAAAAAGAAAAATCAAAACCCCTCCCCAAAAAAACCAAACTATGACTAGGTTGTGGCAAGTTAAAATGGGGGAAGCAAAAGGTGAACACCACTAAGCTATCCGTTAAGGTGGGTCCAGACATGGCTCTTAAAAAAAAACCAACCAAAAAACCTCCCCCCAGCAAAAAACCAACAAAAAAAAAAAACTTCATTGTCCCTTTGCAATCTTTTCAAGTTTAAAAAAATAGTCAACTTTGCCCTCCTGTAGCGGTTCAGTGAGTTTATCTCCTTCTGATTCAAGCAGCTTTGCACTTTGTTTTTGGAAAAACACCACTTCTATAAAAACACACAAGAAACAAACTTAGTTTCAGTTTAGTCACGAGCTAGCCACAGGACTTTGCTGAACACAAACTCCTGTCATGGGAGACTCTTCTCTATCAATGCCTTGCCTCATGGCAAGGTGTCCTTCAGTCATGTAATGAGCAGGACCTGTATTAGCAGAAAACTGGTACGTGGGATGTCCAGCTATGCCAGTTTCTTGGCGCGGATTAGAGTAGACTGTTAAATTCATGTCCATAGCTCCGTTCTGTCCAAAGTCCAAGGTATTAGCAGCCACTGGGCGGTTCTGATAGGCCTGATTGCCTTGGTTACCAGTAGAGGAGGAAGATGTAGAGGAAGAAGTAGTTGAGGAAGACAGGGATGTCATGGAGTGGTGACTGTGGCCCACCTCCATAGAATCCTGGGTGGAGGAGCTGTTTGTTGGAGAATTGTAGACTCTCGGCCTGGTCCGGCTGCCCAAGGCTTGCTGTCCATGGTGGTGGTGGTGGTGGTGGTGATGGTGGTGGTGGTGGGAGCTGTTGCCGTGGTGATGGTGTAATGCATTCTGTTGTTGAGGGTTTACATGGAAGGTGGTTTCTTGAACCGGGTGGTTCTCGACAGTGACCTGGGTGGGAGCTTCGGTGGCTGTCCAACCGATCGGAGGAGGAAACTGTTGTCGAACCTGCGGCCAGGAGCAAAGTTCAAATTAAAGTGCTGACTCCAAGCTGGCATTTCACTCAATCACAGAATCATGAAGGTTGGAAAAGACCTCCAAGAGCATCCAGTCCAACCTTTGACCTCCTTGTCAACTGAGTGTCACATCCAGTCGGTTCTTGAACAACACGAGAGATTAAGTTATTCATATTTATGCCAACCTTTTAAAATGCTACCCAAGCCTTGCAGTTGCACAATCATTCTACAAGTGCAGGCATGTAGTTAAGAATAATTTCCAATACTTTTCTCTATTTACCTTAAGAAAAATGAATGCACATCCTGGATGTTTTTCTCAAACAGTTTAAGAGAGTCTGCTAAGTCACTTGGCTGTCAAAATTATAGAAGCAGCTTTACATTACAGTAATAATAAATAGCATTTGTACAACACTTAGAAAAATCAAGCCCTGACCTCTGGCTGAGGAGCCTGGAGAGAATAAGCAAAGCAAATTAAATTAAAATGTTGTAGCTCATACCTTGAAAGTTGCCAACAGCATTAGAGGAACCTCTGGAACAACACAGCTGATTAAAGGTTACTAAAAGAGCAAAATCTATCTACACACCAATTAACTGTCTACATAGGGGAATTTCTAGTTTTATCTGTTGTGTACTAAGATATTCTGCACCAGCCCCACTGCAGCATTACCTGTGGGCTGTGTGTTTCACAGTCCATAGCTTGAACAGCAGCAGTGAAGTGCCCACCACTGTGTCGATGCTGGTGTGTGGGGTCCGACCGCGCCCTTCCGCTGTTGCTCGTGCCAGAAGATCCACCTGGAAAACCCCAACATGTTCAGTAACTAAAGGGACACACAATTTACAGCTATGAGACAATGGCAGCATAAAGATTTATAAAGTGCTGCAAGGGAAAAGTATAAGATCTATGGTAATCACTCACATTTTTGCTCATCTAGTTGGGTTTTTGGGGTTTTTCTGTTTACCTGTTCCAGCTGATTAAAATACTTGTTTAGTGATCATGTCTGATATATTTTTTAACAGGAGGGAAAAAAAAAATCAACGTTTCACACAATCATGGAATATTCTGAGCTGGAAGGGACCCACAAGGATCATCCAGTCCAACTGCCCCACCCCACCAACCCCAGCCTGGGCATCCCTGGCAGCGCTGTCCAAACACTCCTGGAGCTCTGGCAGCCTCAGGGCCGTGCCCATTCCCAGGGGAGCCTGGGCAGTGCCCAACATTTGGAAGCAGAATTTTGTCACCTGTTTATGACCAAAACCCACCTGAGCTTGAAGATGTACTAGAGGTGGTTCCTGAAGACTGGGACTGCTCCATGGCAGGACTCGTGGACACGCTGTTACTCGTGTTGGTACCTTCGTCCGCTGTTTTCTTGAAGAAACTGTGCTGCAGGGCGTAGTAGGGCTGGATTCGTGTCTTGGGGTCATAGTCAAGCATCCTTAAGATGAGGTCTTTGAACTTCAAGTAGTCAGCTACAGTATGACCTGACTCCCCAGCACGGCGCCCACCCGGTCCTCCTGTCTCAACTCCCAGGATATTGTGGAGTTTGCGAGTTCCCGGTGGTTTGTATTCCTGTGGGAAGGGAGGAATCGCCTGGAATCAATGTGTGAAGCCTTGGGTGTGCACAGATTCTACAGCAGAAGTCAAATCAAGTCAGGAAACTATTCAACAGTACAGGAAATGTTATTAAATTGACAAGACAGAACGCTAACAAACAACAAAGCCGCATTTTTAGTGAGACAAGATGTAAACAAAGTAACAACTCATCGGTTTATGTATTTTTATACATATATTATCATCCTAATTATTTAACTTACCCTTTTTCCATCTTTGGTCTTCTTCAAGTTCCAAGTGCTATCTGGCAACTTCTCAAAGAACTTTCTTGCTTTGGGTGCTTGGTCGAGGATGTGGGTTGGTGGTATCCCCAAAACTTCCACTATTTTATTCATCTGATCCACCTGTCCCAAAAAAAATGTGTTTGTGAAGGACAAGTGACAGCCCAGCCCAGCTGTGGCACAAATGTCAGCTATTCACACAAGTTCTAAGTTAATTAATTTAAGAAAAATTTAGTATGTACAAAACAAGTTAAGGAGTAAGAGGGAGACACAGAAAATTATGAACAGGTAATTTTGTATCCCAACAAAAGTCATGATATTGATGTTTAACCCCTTCAGAATCACCAGACTTCCCTCATTTATGCATTTCAATTAAACGGATGAAAATCATGATGGGAATTAACAACAAAAAAACCTAATTACTGGTCCATAACTTACCTCATTTGCCCCACTAAAGAGAGGCTCTCCAGTGTGCATCTCGACTAAAATACACCCAAGGGACCACATATCAATTGCAAGGTCATAAGGCATTCCCAGTAGCACCTCTGGTGATCGATAAAAACGACTCTGGATATATTGGTATATCTGGAATAAAAGCATCTCAAGGTCACAATCACACACAGCATCCAAAGGGAATGATAATTCCATGTGACAAAACACAACTGCCATGAAATTCCATTTTGGTGCAGGGAAAGATAAGGTAACAGAGATAATAAAATCTATACGTTCATTACAGTAATAAGAATATCTAATTGTTAATTTTTAGGAAAATACAAAAAAAAGCAGGAAGTTCAGATTGAGTCATGTTGTCATGTTTTTTGTATTTGTGATTCCTAACATTTTTATATTATCTTATTATTGATAAATAATGGATTTGGATGAATAATCCAGGTGTCATTTCACCTCCCACTGTCTTCCTTCAGCCCTTCCTTCTAGTTTATAGCAAAAAGTTATTTTATTCATCTAAATCTTATCTTTTATTCATCTAAATCTATCTTTCAATACAATAGTCAATATTCTGATCTGCTTTTCCTAAATTAATTATGGGGAAAAGCAATGGGGTGCTACCGGCCAGTGCCAACTCCTCAAGAGAGAATTGGGGCACTTTTGTTGAAGTCAGTCCATGAATTCCTGAATTCTCTTCCTAATGATCCAATCTGCAGTGTCACTAATCATAAACAGGGGACATGCTAAAGGAGTGCTCATGGAAGGAGGAGTTAGATGGAATAAGATAATAATAAAAGAGTATTTTATTAATTAGCACAGGAGATTGCTACAACCAAGCATTGATACATTCTCCACTGTCATGGCACAAAAACACAGCCAAGGAGAAATAAAAAAACATGGAAAATTTATCATATGGTGGATTTTTATCTACTGGGGCACTTAAAGGGAAGTAATGGAGTGTCAAGTGTTCAAACAATGTGTAGATGTGGCACTTGGGGACTTGGTTTAGTGGTGAATGTGGGGCTGCTGGTTCATGGCTGGACTTGATCTTAAAGGTCTTTTCCAACCTTGACAATTTTGGGATTCTGAAACTCACATTTAAAGCTCTTGTGGACTATGGATCTCTATTTAAAATTGAGTTTTAAAATCATCACGAATGAAGTTTCAATGAGCTAGATGAGTATTACAACTTAAAAATCTTGCATTTTTCAGCGGCATAAACAGAATTTCCGCCGATTTTCACCCGAACTCACCCTCTGCCCAAGCTGACACGAACTGCCAAAATCCACAATCTTGATGGCGCTCCTTTTGGGGTTGCAGAGCAGGATGTTCTCTGGTTTTAGGTCACAGTGAATGATGCTGAGCTCGGGGGTGGCCAGGAAGAGCAGGGCCGTGCACATCTGCTGCGCGAACTTGCGCGTCAGGTTGAGGGACACGCCGCGGAAGTTGGTGTTCCTCAGCAGGTCGTACAGGTTGTAGGACAGCATCTCAAACACCAAGCACAGGTGGTTCCTGAACATGAAGTGACGCTTCAAATGCACTGGGAAAAGGGGAAAATGTCATTAAAGAACACTAAGGATTATGGGTTAATTACGACACAGAATGCATGAAGCAGGACTATCAATAAAATAACAGAGCATCTTTTTTTTTTTCCTAGTTCTCTGTCATTTACAAAGTATTTCTGCCATGCTTGGAGGACAAGAGGACATTTTACACATCCTCAGGTGCACCTCAGTAAAACTGCAAAAATTTGTGAAATCTTTTAAATATTTCAATCAATGTGTGAAATAAGAGCATTTTTTTCCCCTAGTTCTGTGTTATTTACAAAATATTTCTGCCATGCCTGGGGTACAGGAGGGCATTTTACACATCCTCAGTAGAGCTGCATTAACCAAAAACTTGTGAAATGACAGATTACCAAAATAATTTATCACTCCCTTACATTTACAGAGGGAGTATTTAATTGTGAGAATAATTTAAAATACACAATGACATCACTGCGATTTATAAGCTGTGACTTCAATTGATTACTTCAATTAATAAAACTGATCAATATCCCATAGGAATTGGATCTCCTATTCATTTCCTTCAGGCACAATCTCAGTTTATGAAAGGAACCAATCCAAGCCATGTTTTTCATTAAATAAGTGAAATATTCATCACATTGCTCTGTTCAGAGGCGAGCAGGGTTTGCCATTGTCAAACCTTCAGGTTGCCACAAGAAGATTGAAACAGGAAAAACATTCCAGAGAAAAAGCAGCACACTCCCCTTTCTGGCTTAATAAAATCTTGAATATGAGCACCATGAGAATTCAGACTTTTAATTCAGGTGGATTTTGTTCAACTTGGTGTCCCATGGATTTGTTTTCTCCATTATCCCAGACCAGTTCCTTCTGTGTCCTTTACAACTCACCTGAGATGGGACCTTCTGCTCCCACCCTGATGCCATTTCCTGCCACACATCCTTCTCCAAATTCCTGTTCCCTCACCTTTGGAACTCCTCCCACCATTCCATGTCCTGGTGGGCTTCCCACACCTGATTCCAAGTCCTCCCCACCCTACCTGAGCTCGCTGGACCCACCAGCTTGGCAGGAACCACCAAATATCATCACAAACATTCACAAATAGATTTGGAAATCAGCTGAAAGCAGCCTAAGCTCTACAGCAACACCTAAACCATTCATAATAAAATAAAGATGAAGAGTAATTATTTCAGTACCTATGTAGTACTTCATCTCAGTGTCATGTTTGTTCATCAGCTCGAGCAGTCTCACTTCAATCTGGGCCTGGTTTAAGAAAGCCTTCTTGTTTTTGATGATTTTGATGGCCACCCACTCCTGCTCCACTCGGTCATAAGCCTTCACAACCTGCAAGAGAAGCCAAATCCATCAGGAAAATTCCCCCTTTTCAAAAAAACCCACCCAAACTCCCTTTCTCACCTTTCTGAATTCAGAGAAAATGTTCTCTTTTAAAATTCTATTTCTTCTGATGATACAACAATAAAGCTACAACGGATTGCATGACATTTACTGCAGTGATGTCACTTTGTATGCAAATAAAATTATCTAAACCAGCACTGTAAAAGGACTGGTAAATCTGAGAAAGACTAAAAACTACAGAATAAAACCTCCACCCTTCTTCCAGCCTTGGCTGAAGTTGCAACCAGTCAAAACAAATGTTGCTAATGACATTTTTAAGAGGTAAGATCCAGCACTAAATTTTGTTTTAATTAAAAAACCCAACTCCAACTAAAAACCTAACTCAAACCAAAACCAAACTCAAGCTAAAAATGTGAACGAATGGCAAAAGGTGGGGGACTTCTCATTGTAAAATGCAACACACACCGAAATATAATTAAATGTTTTCCATAGTAACATGAAATAGCACAAAAATATGAGTGTCTGAACAGGCACTCAGGATAAGAAGACTGAGAAAAAAAGAGTTTTAATTTCAAAATGAAACAGCAATAGCCCTTCCAATGAAATACAACTGTGCTCCACATCAATTCTATAAATACATAATGAGCCATTACCTGTCCAAAGGATCCTTTGCCTATTAAAGAGTCGATCTCATAGCGGTCCATCCACTTCTCCCCATTTTTCACGATGTAGTCGTAGTTGTCATCATCATAACCATCATTGTAAACTTTCCTCTCCTTTTTGTGACTGGAATCATCTCCCTGGCCCTGCTGATGCCGCCGTTTTTTTTTTGCATAGTAAACCTGGAGGAAAAAGGAGCTTCCTTAAGAGTCCTGCTTAGAACAGCAGCTCAAGAAAGAGGAGAATCAACTTTTATTTAGCATCCTCTTTTAAAGTCAACTTCTCCAAGTGGAAAACCAAGCAATCCTCTCCTCCTATTGCTCTGTTTGAAGTCAGGTCATTATTGCAAAGGAAAGTCTGGGTGAATAATTGAAGAACTGGGAAAGCAGAGCTAAAGAAATGCACTAACACTAATAAATATAATAACATTGATAAATGTACTAACACTAAAAAATAATAACAATAATAACACTAATAAATGTAATAACACTGATCTCTGGAGTTCACAGGTGCAAAAGGAACAGAAACATCCCAGCACACTGTGCATATTGCAAAATTCAAAATGCTAAGGAGCCTGGAAACAAGAATTAGCACTTGATCTTCCCACAAGACTGGGAAAGAATTCCAAGGAAGTCATTAATCACCATAAAAATCCCTTCACATTCCCTATAATTGTCAAAGTTTGAAACTAACTGATGCTTTCCTATATTAACCACAACAATTTTATATTTTCATTTGTCACTAATATTTAATCAAGTAATCTAAGGAAAACACTTCAGCATTTTCCTTAAAAGCTCTCAGAGACATTAATAAAGTTTTATTGAGCTCAAAGTGTGCTTGTGCTATTCGTGTTTCCTCGTCCTGCAAGCTCAACATTTGTTTATAAAACAACAGAAAATAAATCCCAGCATAAAAGATTTCCTGTGTGGTGGACAGAAAGCAGGACCATGACACCCATGACCTCAAACAAGATGTGAACAACTGAGAGAAAACTTGATTTTCTGGATGTCCTGATGAGATTATTCATAGAAAATACATTTAAATCATGTATTGTAACAAACATCAGTGCACATGGAAGACAGCTGGAGCCATTACCTCATTAATATGCTTGTATGTTTTGATCAAATCTACGGAGAGTTTCCTCAATGGAGCAGTGGCTGGATCACGAAAAGTTTGGGGCATCCGCCTCTGGAATAGGAACATGGCAGAAATTAGAAAAAAAGCCAGGAATTTAATGGTATAGTTACTACATCAAATTGTGGTATTCCTCACAGAAATGAGTTATTTAAATGCAAGGGGTTTTTTAAACTGACAGTAAAAAAAATCCACACCCAGTTTAGTTAAGTTAGTTTTTAATATATTAATAACTTCTAATATATTAATTATTTTTTTTAAATGAGTGAATTCCAAGATTCCTACCTCTCCTCCCACTACACCCAACAGGTTTAATCAAAATCTCCTGTCATAACAAGGACTCTCCTCCATCACTCCTCCCCCTCAGGTCTGACACATGAACTGTCACCATATTTAAGGTACAGTTCCAAAGGAACTTCACAGGAAGTTCCAAAGGAAGTTCACAGGAACTGCTGGAAAACTGGGCCAGCTCACCACATTCAACTGCATTAAATTCCAAATAAAACAAAACCCAGCTCTACCAAGAGACAAACCATCTCCAAAGGCTGTGCCCAGCACTGCTGCCCTGCTGGACAAGCTCTGGGAATTCTCTGTCCCACCCAGTCGGAGCCCAAACAGGGAGTTTGGAGAGTGGCTGATCCCTCAGCCTGCTCCTCTCTCCATCCCCTCACACTGGTGGCTCTGGAATATCCCCAGGAGGAGACTCCAGCCCCTCTCTGGACACTCTGCTCAGGCCGGGCCCTGCCCAGGGCAGGAGTTCTGCCTCCTGTGCAGGAATGGCTGGGCTCAGGCCCTGCCCGTGGCTCTGGTGCCACTGCTGGGCCCCGGAGCAGAGCCCGGCCCTGCCCTGAGCCCTCCCTGCAGCCGGGGACAGCCCGGCCCGAGGGCCCCTCTCGCTGGGGCTCCTCTCCAGCCTGAGCAGCCCCGGCTCCCTCAGCCTGGCCTGGGCCCCGAGATGCTCCAGGCCCTTCCTCGGCCCCGCAGCCTCCGCTGGCCCCGCTCCAGGAGCTCCTGGCCCTGCTGTGCTGAGGAGCCAGAGCTGGGCACGGCACCCAGAGGTGCCCCAGGGCTGGGCACAGGGGCAGGATCGCCCCTGCCCTGCTGGGAATGCTCTTCCCGATGAATCCCTGGATCCCATTGGCTTTCCTGTCCCCCAGGACACTCTGCTGGCTCAGGGACAGCTCGGTGTACCCCAGGTCCTTCCCCAGCAGGTCACCCCCAGCCTGTGCTGCTGCCTGGGATTGTTCCCAGGTGCAGGACAGAAAACCTCAGGGTGAGTTTAAGCAATTCCATTGGAGAAAAACCCATTTCATGAACTTTTCCATCAGTATTATTGAACTAATAAATAAGCTGGAAAAGTCTAACTGCTCCTCTATTTTTTATAGGATAACTTAATTCTTTTAATGGTTGCTGTACAAATAACTATTTTTTTTTCCCTCAATGACAAAGTAAAATGGTTTTTTTTAATTTTTTTTTTTTAATGTTGGGTCACATCAAAGTGACCCAAAAATGTCTCACAGAAAGAAATGATAAAGAGTTTGTGCTTCTGAAACTGGACCTGCACTGAGGTAATCCAAGGGACCACCCTAGAAAGCCAAACTCCCCTTCTCCTCCTGTGTGGGCAGTGGAAAAGACATTAATTCTATTTTATTACAAGTACAAGCACTTTGTAAACATCAGGAAACTGTTTGAAAGTTTCCTAAACAAACTATTGGACATTTACAAAACATTTTTGTTTCTTCCTTTCATATGGCAAACAAATGTGGCCCATGAAATAAACCCCACCTAAAGAGGATCTCTTTTGGTTCTCTCCCCCAGCTCTGAGCAGCAGCAAGTCCTGATCCAGCTGTCACTGTTAAACCCCCTTCAAATCCAAGGATTTCCTTCAAATTCCTAAATCGGACTGAGAGAAGGTACTGGAATATGGGAACACTGGCGGGTTTTGCTGGTAAAGGAAACCAGGATGTGGCACAGGAATATCAGGAATATTGGCAGGGCCCAGTCTCTGTCCTGGGCTGGATCACCAGCACAGGGACTCGAGTTTGGAGGGAAGAGTTTCAGTGTGGAATAACTCCATAGTTCAGACCAACTATTCCCACAAAAAATTGCTCTGATTTGGAAAGGGAGTTTGTAGGACAAGTCTTCATGTTTGCTTTCCACTTTGTAAGTCAAATTTGCTTACTTACTTAAAAAAAAATTAATTTCTACTCTGAAATAAAGAGCCTGGTAAAAAAAATTACAGTCTGATTTGTTGCCATCCCCTAGTTGTAAATAATTTAAATTCTGCAGGCTACTACAGCCAGTTTCTCATTTAAAAACTGCATTTTGGCAGTCACACATTTCTGAGCACACTCTTGAACCTGTATGAACTTTTCCACAAGTTCTGTTTTGCTCTCCTGGGTTGATAAAGTTTTGGGTTGAATTTTTTCCCTCACACTCTTCTATTGTGAAATTTGTAGCATTCCCTTCTCTTTCCAAGAGAGATTCTTGCTCCCTTCTTCCTGATGATGGAAAACCATGGAACAAAGTGGTCTTTATCCATTTTATACAATCTCAAATTCTTTATTGTTGGAGTAACACTGATTTTTGTCTTGGCTTCAAGGAATGCTCAACCACCAAAGAAAAGGGAAAAGAAAAGAAGGGGAATAAGGGGAAAGGAAAGGAAAACTCCTATTTCACAAGCTTCAGTCTCTATCTGGTGGCCAGACTGCAACACTGCAAGCTCAGATCTCCCTACAAACAGAACACAAATCAAAGAGATGCTGCATCTCAGGTCTGAGAGACAAGAAACTACTTTAATTATAATTATATATATCAGGGAATACCCACAAAAAAGGCCCCATTTATGTGTCCTCAACACATTGGTGACAAAGAACGTTTTATGGGAACTGTGACTTTTAACTCAGGTGTGCTGTTTGAACTCCCAGCTTTTGGGGGTGGAACACACAACAAACTTCTCTCTCTTTGGACATTTTCTTTTTTGTCCAAACAGATGGCACTGTTGCTTTTTAAATGATTTTTATTTTGATTATGGAGTATCCTGAGCTGTTTATGGGATGTTTTAATCTAGATTTTAAAAAACAACAACCAAGATCCACCACCATCCACATTGATTAAAACAAGAGACAGAAAAAAATAAATTCAGCTTGTGTATAGCACATGTTCCACTTGACAAACAGAATAAACAATGAAGATTTTATCATGTAAGGGCAATTTTAGCAAGAATTCCAAGTGTAAGGACTTATTTAATTCATCTGCATGGCCACACTGATGACAGAGACTGCTGAAATTAAACCATCATTAATAATAATGGTAATCGGGCAGTGGGAATAACTAAATTAAGGATTTTCAACTGGTGCTGCAGCATGAACTTGGCAATGATCTTGATATGATCAATAAAATCTCTGGCCAAGATCTGGTCAGTAAAACCTCAAATTATGCAGAGTGACCTTAGATAAACAGAGATAGAAAGGTGTTTAGCAGTCAGCCTGACCTCCCCATTCCAGGTGTTTCATGAAAGCTGAACTGCTGGAATTTGTTACCAAAACCTCACCTCAGCTTCTTTGTCAGGTAAATCAATTTTCTAGTCATTTTGCTATTAAATGAAAAGGGTTCCCGGCAATCTGAGCATCCAGAATGGAGATAAACAGAGCAGCAAAAAAAAGAAACTTTGTTTGAAGTTGTGACAACTTTTAAGCTCTTATCTTGTATTCCCATCAGGCTGCGTTGAACTCACAGGATGGAGCCAGTTAAAACTGGACAGAGAAATATTAATTTGTTACTGCTACAGGAGCAAGATCCCAGAGATCCCAACTTTTCTGTTCACTCTGGACCATGTGCTCCCACACTTCCCCGAAACTGAAGCACTCAGCAGCCACAGCCAAGAGCAGGACCCCGTCCTGCCAGAACTTTTGGGGAAAAAAAAGCCCTAAAACCAACTCCTGAAGGAAAACAAAATTAAAAAAAACAGAGCTGGAAGTTTTTAACTGTGATTTAAAGCCTCATAAGTAAGTGAAAAACAAAACAATCTGTCTGGTCTTGGAGTATCTGCCTACAATTCTTTGATGCTTGTCAGTGATGGGTTTGGGGACCACAGCCAGAAAGCAAGAAGTGCAAGAGAAAATTATGTAAATAATCTTTTAAAAGCAACTTATTTGTAATTATTTAGATTACTTACATGCAATATAAATACATACATTTTATATAATTTTAATATAAATGGGTATTATTGTTTCCTAACCTTTAATCTGAAGCTGTGAATGATTCCCAAAATCCCAGAATAGGGCCTGCAGGCCGCTACAACCCCAAATCCAAGCAGGAACAGAGCAGGAATAAAAGCAATAAATTCACATTCAAGGCCTGGCTTCCCCTTTTCTGGTTATGAATTAAAATTATTCCAGAAACCTGAACCAGACACTCCATAAAAAAAAGGAGTCAGTCTGCAGCAAAGACACAAAAATAACCTGCAAGAACATCATCAGGTAATTACGGAAGCTCAGGGAGTTGGTGGCAAGGATGGGATATTTGGGAGAGGAGCTTTCCCAGCAGCAGCACCGCGGCGCTGCGGCCAGCAGAGGGGGGCTGGAGCTCGGGAAAGGCTCCGCCTGGAACCCCGGCAGCGCCGAGCTGGGAAAATCCCGATTTCCCGACCCCTCTGGCTGCTCAATCCACCAGGGAATTGGAGCAAAGGGGCTGCAACTCGCTGGCGATCAGCTGCTGGGTGCTCACACCCAAACAGGTCATTTTTAGGGCACCCAAATGGGGGACTTTAGGGCACCCAAATAAGTTACTTTTAGGGCACCCAAGAAATTACTTTTAGAGTACCCAAACAGGTTATTTTAGGGCACCCTAACAGTTTACTTTTAGGGCACCCAATTAGGTTACTGCTAGGGCACCCAAATAGGTTCCTTTTAGGGCACCCAAGCAGATTATTATTTTTAGGGTACCCAAGCAGGTTGGTTTTAGGGCAGCCAAACAATTACTTTGAGGCTGTGGAAGGCTGTAGCACCCAAGAACCAATGGTTCAGGCTGCTGATGTCAGGAAATTCCAGGAAACTGAAGCTCCTAGAGCCAATCCTTGTCTGTTTGACTGGATGTGAGCCACTGCATTGAAAGATTCCATCTTAAAAGATTAAAAAACTTCCCGTATCTGCCTGAAGTCACCTTTTTCCTCCTCCTATTTTTATGGCTATATTAAGATCAAACTACCAAACCTTCTCCAACAGCCAATTCCTTTTGCTGCACGTTAAAAACACAATCTTCTTAAAAATAAACATTGGAGAAAAGGAGGCTCAGGGGGGCCCTTGTGGCTCTGCACAACTCCCTGACAGGAGGGGCAGTGAGGGGGGGTCGGGCTCTGCTCCCAGGGAACAGGGACAGGAGCAGAGGGAACGGCCTCAGCCTGGGCCAGGGGAGGCTCAGGGTGGACACCAGCAGGAATTTCCTCATGGAAAGGGAGGTCAGGCCTTGGGAAGAGCTGCCCAGGGAGGTTTGGAGTGCCCATCCCTGGAGGTGTCCCAGGAAGGGCTGGAGGTGGTGGGCGTGGAGCACAGTTGGGATTCATCTTGGAGATCTTTTCCAACCTAAATGATCGTGGAATTCTGTGCTATGAACTTGAAAAGGCAGAAGTCACCTTCTGTGACTGAAGAGAGTTCACCATTACCAAAGGTTAGAAGCTTTACCAGGGGATGACACAGAGAACAAGTGGTGGGATTCCACCAGAGGAATGAAACAACCACCCAAAGATGGTTCCAAAAATGTTCTCTGCAAAATTCCTTTCCAGAACTGACATTTCCAGAACTGCTTTTATCAAGGCCAGAGAGAAACAAGTTGCAGCACATTCATGGCTGAATCCTTGAATAAAAAGGATTCCTGTAGTAAAGTCATACAGAAAGAATCTGTAAGATGCAGGGATCAATGGGACACAAACCCCAAGATGTTTGCAGATCACACTGGAAAGAAAAGCACAAAGCCTTCAGCAACAGAGGGCCAAGACTTTTCTAAGAAAAAAAAGTTTTTTTAATCAAGATGAACAAGAGCTGAAGAAGATGAACCAGAGCTGTAAAAGGGCAACTCCAAGAGAAAGAACAGGGAATTTGTTTAGTACAGAGATCCAGTCTAGAGCAGGTGATCTGAGCCACCAGCATGAAGATCTCAGCTGGATCTGGCTGTGCAGATAAAGTCAGAAGTGCAGTGCAAAGACAAAAAAAGCCTTTGAGAGTCACCACAGAGGCTCACACAGAACCTCCACTCCGAGGAGGAACCTGGTGAGGAGAGCTCTCTACAGGACTGGGTGATGGGAGAAGCACAAGAACTCGAGAGTGGAAAGAGGCACAGAAGGCAAATACTCAGAAGACTTCAGAAAGTTGGCCACCATCAAAGCCAAGAACATTAATTCAACAGAATTGTCTTGGTGCAAAGACAGCTCGACTGCCATGATCAAGGTGGCCAGCTGATCATTTCCTCACATGGGTAAGGTCCATCCAACCTAGAATTCCTCCAGTTTGTTTCTAAAGTGCCTTGAAAGGCTTAAGGTGCAACTTTTCTTGACTGACCAACCTCATTGTGGAAGTTTTGGGAGACCTTTAACCTAAAAAAACTCAAATAAAATGCCTTTGTAGATCCTCAAGCTAAATATTATTATATAAGAGCAGATTTCCTTCTGGATTGGCTCTCAGGAAAGGAAACCCATCCTTGGCCAGCTCCATTCCCTTTGCCCCAGTCACTGGGGATCTCCAAACCCTGGCATCAAATATCCTGGCACTTGGTTTGACCATTCTCATTCTCTCTAATCCCTTCCTCCTCCTGCAAAAGTATCTTCCCTACAGCACCAGAGCATCTCTTGATAGTACTGAAGAGTCTTTTACCTAAAACGTCTTGAGCAGCAAAACACTTCATCTCCATCCTCTTTAGTGAAACATTCTTCATCAATCTGCACCAAGTTTTCAAGTTCTGACTTAACAAGCTTCTGGATTTTAAGCTTTGGAACCCATCTGCCCTCATGTCTCCACAACTGGACTGTGGAATTTTTAAAAACCAACAGAATTCCCATTTATCCAGAGCAACAGCAGCTCTTGTAGCTCCTCGCACTCTGAGTTAGGGAGCTCTTTCAGCAGTTCTACCTACTCAAAAAAGTTATCTTTTGGGCAAATTTCTATATTCCACTTACACCAACCAGTGACCCTACAGTAAAAAACTGTCCATTAAAATAAATAATAAAGCAATCAGATTCTAACAAACAGCACAAAAATGTTAAAAATAGTTACTTTAAAAAGAGCTTTTTGCAGCTCTCTACTTTTCCAATCTTTCTCTCCCCTTAGTTAAAAAAATGTTACAAGTAGAATAATCATGATAAATATGTTCCAGAAGTTAAGAAACAACTTCAACAACTTACTTTTGAAGTTACTATATATATATATATTTAATAAAAGTATTTTTGAGTATATAGTTGTATATTAACTCCATCCTTACAGAGTCAGGAGTTAATTAGTTGAAAGAAAAAACCCTACAAGAATAGGTTACTTAACTAATAGGTTACTTAATAGGTTACCTACTTAATAGGGTACCCTGATCCTGTAATTTATGGTTGTATAATATATGGATGGAGAGGGACTTTTCACAAGGGTTTAGAGTGACAGGACATGGGGGTGAATGACCTTAAACTGCCAGAGGGCAGGGTTAGATGGGATATTAGGAGGGAATTTTTCCCTGAGGGTGGGCAGGCCCTGGCACAGGGTGCCCAGAGCAGCTGTGGCTGCCCCTGGATCCCTGAAGTGTCCAAGGCCAGGCTGGACATTGGGGCAGTGCAAGGTGTCCCTGCCCATGGCACGGGGTAGAACTCAATCTCTAAAGATCCCTTCCAACCTGAACGATTGCACAATTCGACATTTGAGTAACTCCCAGATGTACCAGGAGCTCCCCCCATACCTGGTTTGTCAGTGGGAGTGGCTGCTCGAGCTGCTCAGCGTAGGATAAGGCCGAGACCTGCTGGTCACTGATGTTCTGCTGCCGCCGGTCACTGTACTGCTGATGCGAATGGGACATCTGTCCAGCCATCTGAAGGCCAGCAGCATGGAATGAAAACGATGGTGCAAGCCGAACAGATGAAGGTTTGCATGCTGAAGTCTCTCCTCCTGCAAAGACAAGGTGAGGGTTAAGCAGGTGACGGGTTGAAAATCTTGCCCTGTGTTCGGGATCCCCGAGCTCATCGGCACCGAGTGGTTGTCACACACGGGAGATGCCAGAAATCATCCTCAGGGAAAGGGTGCCTACAGGGATGGACAGGAAGGCTGCACAGGGACTTCTCACAAGGACAAGGGGGAATGGTCTTAAGCTGAAGGAGGGCAGGGCTGGGTGGGATATTGGGCAGGAATTGTTCCCTGGGAGGGTGGGCAGGCCCTGGCACAGGGTGTCCAGAGCAGCTGTGGCTGCCCCTGGATCCCTGGCAGTGCCCAAGGCCAGGCTGGAGCAGCCTGCTCTGGTGGAATGTCTGGTGGAATGTCTGGTGGAAGGTGTCCCTGACCATCAGCACTCAATCCTGAAAGGTCCCTTCCAACCCAAACCATTCCATGACTAATCTTGAGCATCCCATTTCTCACTTCTCCACCTGGGTGCCATAACTCAGTCAGCATCTGACAGGGTTTATTCCACACACACGAATTCCGTGTATGGATTCCACAAAAGCCAGAAAAACACACAAGTTCTGCCTTTCTGGGTTGCTCCCAGCAACTTTCTGGACTGCCTGTACCAGAAGAAAGGAAAATCCAGTGTCCAGCCTCAGCAGCTCATCTTCGTTTGGGGGTAAGGTTTAGGGGTGCTGTGGGACTGGATGATCCCAAAGGGCTCTTCCAACCCCAGTGATTCAGTGAATCCCTGATTCCCTGTCCTCTGTGTTTAAGCCTCCCTACAAAGTGCAGCAAACAAAGAGCAGCTGCAATCTGAAAGCAAAATTATCACTTAAGATTAAATTTAGAAGGAAGGTGTTAAACAGCCAAGCACCTGACCAGCAAAGGGAAATCCCCATTTCCTTTACAGTCCAAACCTTGCAAGAAAATACAAGCACTAGAAAACAGTACTTGAGTACAGCCAAGATTTGGCTTTCTTAAAAATAACTCTGTCAAAAGAAAATTAAAATATTGAAATTGATATTGCACTATTGATTCAGCACCTATCAGGGCAACAGAAGAACTGCATGGATGAAATCAAACACCATTTTACATTGATTATATTAAAATATTAACCATTTTAAGTTAACACTGCACTGAAAATTACTTTTAACTCTTCTACAAAATGTCCATTAAAAACTAAGAATCAGAGTTAATCTTCCATCTCTACAACTTGGTGAATTTAGGGAACATTTCCTTTTCAATATTCACTGAACACTCCTGTAAGAATGGCTGAACATATGTAAGACATCATCCAGTATCTCTACTTTCTGCTCTTTTAATTTCTGAGGTTCTGCTTAACCTGAAAAAAAATCATAATCTCACTTAGCAACATCATGGTGACTGAAGTAAAAGTCAAAACAATATTTAAATCAGAGAGTCAAAAATACCACTAATTCTAAAGTGTAGAGCCAGTTACTTTCAAAGGTTTCTATCTTGTATTTTTTTACCCCAGGCCACAGGTTTCCAATAGACAGATACCTGGCCAATTACATAACGTAATAAAAACAAGTTTTATTTTAAAAAATCCTGTCCTTCCACGTGTTCCTAAAAAAGCAGAAAGCTCATATATATAAACCCAAAAATCCTGGCACTGTGGGGTTCTCATTTCCAGTTTGACTTCACAGAATCTTCTGACACTCCAAAAATCACAACAAATCTGAGGATAAACTGAATAATGCACTACACACATTGAAAATAAAGTAAAAAAAGAAAAGTAGAAGAGTGTTAAAAGTATAATTATCCCATAAAACAACAGTTGTAATTTGATGTTTTGGTTCAGCTGGAAACTTTTCATGCTTGTACTATTTTGCCCTCCCAAGTCCACCTGCATCCAAATCCATGAATTTTATTCTTTTAGTTTAACTTTTTTGGAATTTGCTGTTTGTGACTGACAAAGAGGTCCCTGTTGGCTTGGAGGGGAGTCCCACACCAAATGGGATGCCACAAATCCAAACTGTGTCCAACAAGAACCTTGTTAAACCAGGAACACAAATGGTTTCACAGCAAATCTCAGAAAAAGAGACAAGATTAGAGCCTGACCAGCCTGATGACGTGAAGGATGACAAGGAGATGGATGGGAATTGGCCAACTCATCCCTGTGTTCCCATCCCAAATGGAAAAGCATTTTAGTCATCTCCTAAATGAGACCAACACCACCCACGTCAGCAAGGAGCAACAACCCCCTGGGTGAGAAGTTCAGGACCTGTAACCACAGGGATCAGCAGCCAAGTCATTCCATCCTTCCAGCTTGTCCCTGTGACTGCAAGGAAGGCTCTGGAGTTCACAGCCTTGTGCTGGAGCAGTCCTGGCCACCAACACAAACAAGTCACGCTCAGCTCTGGGCCCTGACGAAATCCCTGCCCTTGCCACATCCCAGACTTTGCTCCTGACACCTGCAATCCTATCCCAGGACATCTAATCCCAGGAGAACACTCCTAGAAACACCCAGTGACACGTTAGGAAGAAAGGAGGGGGGAAAGAAGGACTGGTTAGAATAGAAATCTTGACCTCCTTTAGTTTTAGGTCGAGGAGTTGCTCCAGAAATAGGGACATTTGTGCACACCCATTAATTGAGGCTCACAAAGCCTCTGGTGGCTCAGAGATTGCTTTTTGGCTCATCTGGAGAGCTCCAGACATCCAAAAAAGTCAGGGATCTGCTGACCACGAGGGCAGGACTAAAATCCACCAGCATTTGTTACCACACCACATCCAGAACTTCCACAGGACACAAATATCTAGGAACAAGGTGTAGTCCATCATGAATTTTCCTTTTTAACCACTTCGAGTTCAAGTGATCACACCTGGTAAAGCACCTCGGGAGGAAAATGAAGTAAAAAACCCCAAAACATATGCCAAGATCTCTAAGCATGAAGCCCATTAAGGGAAGAGATTATGGATTGGGAGTGGGTAGAATTATCTTACAAATAGGCCTTACCTAATGTTAGTTCAGGGAAGGCATAAAAATACCCACCTTGATGTGTATTTGCACTCAAAAGAGGCTCACAGCTCAGAACTATCTGAAAATAGACACGCTGCAAAAATGGATTCCCTCATCATAAAGGAGAAGGTTTATTTCTCTAAAGTTCTCAACAGAGTGGAAGAAGTTTAAGAATAAACTTATTTCTTTGGTGAGGATGGAAAATACTCTTCTCATTCAAAATAGCTGTGTTTTAAATGGATTTTTTAAAATGGATGTTTTGTGGATTCTCCATCCCTGGAAGTGTCCAAGGCCAGGCTGGATGAGGCTCTCAACAACCTGGGATAGTGGAAGGTGTCCCTGCCCATGGCAGGGGGTGGAACTGGATGATTTTAAGGCCCCTTCCAACCCAGACCATTCTGGGATTTTATGGTTTTTCCTAACAACAAAGAAATTATTAACTCCAAGCATAAATAATATTTGATATGATGGTTACTGAGGAATCTATAAATGAACTACAACTGGTGTAATACTGGAAAAGTTTGTATAAAATTTTGCATAATTTTTAAGAACTCAATGTATTTTTTCAAGATTCAATTTCCTACCTCATCCATTTGAGATCCTCTTACTCCCATTTTGACATCAGTCCACATAACTCATTTAGACACTAAATCCCCTCCCCAAAATGTACCTAAAGGTCACCAGGTGGTGAAACACATCCCTGGCCCTCTCCTTTGAGCTACAGCGAGGCACAAACATTCACTGACTGATGGGGAAGAGCTGCAGGTGACTGAGTGTCCCCAGCATGGATCATCAATCCAGAAAAAAATGTGTGGATTGTGGCCAAAGCCCAACTGGCCACAGGACTGGGCAACCTCCAAAGGTCTCTTCCAGCCTCAATGTTTCCGTATTTCTGTGCCACAAAAGTCAGCACAAAGTGAGATTTCTCTCTGGATCGGGAGTTGTTAGAGCAGCTCCTCTGTTGGGCAGGACTGCACCTGAAATCCCAACAGTAATTCCAAGGTTTCTTTGCATTCCTGTCACCCAGCTCTTTAAAGATCTACTTTGCTTCTCAAAGTATCTTTGTGACTCTCTTTGTCCCTCTGTCACACTTCTACCTGAGTGTTCTACTGAGGTGTATTCATAGTGAAAGATAAAAAAGGAGGCAAAGTCAGACAAAAATCATTAGAGCATTAAAAAAGGTGACATTTCCTTAATATGTCTTCATACTGCTCACCTCACAATTAAAAATTAGTCCCAAAAAGGACCATTGTGACAGTCTGATCCCTGTGAGTGATGCAAGTTTGCCTTCAGGACTGACAAAAGCATCTCCCAAGTGCAGCAGCAGATCTCAGTTCCATGACACCGGGAGATAAAGAGTTACCTTGCTGATAACAGAACCTTTGCAACAGCCTTAAAAACACTTCCCTGCCTGCTGATTCTCGTGCAGGATGAAGCAGGTAAGAGCAGTGAAAGTCCCATCTTTATTTCATACTTCTAAGAGTTTAAATGCAGGAATTCCCCAAGTTTGGAAGTGTTCAAAGCCAGGTTGGATGGGGCTTGGAGCAACCTGGGATAGTGGAAGGTGTCCCTGCCCATGGCAGGGGGGTGGAATTAAGATCTTTAAGGTCCTTCCAACCCAAACCATTCCATGATCTCAGGCTGAAGTGCAAAACTTCCTCTGCACAATTCATTTTCCACTCTCTTTGCCTTGCTAGACATTTTCTTCCTTTTCTTCAACATTTTCCCTCTAAAGATTATTGCTTTGACCCGAAATGTTTTGAGCTTCTTTCCCCTCGTCTCCTCCTGCCCCACCCTCCCTTTCCATGTTTGGGTTGTGCAGATATTCCCTCTATTCCCTCTCAGGGATATGTTGGCAGCTGAGTGAGAACCTGCCAGAAAACACGACCAGAGAATAAAAGTGAGAAGTGTCTCGTTCCCCACAAAGGGTGTTCTCCTTCCCACACCCAGAGTTCAAGAGCTTGTGGGGCCACACCACAGACCAAGTACGGTTCTTACTGCACAGGACAGGCTCAGACTGCAAATCTTTTTATTTCCAACCCCTGCTAAGGGGGCACAGGTGAAGGCAAGCACTTCCTGTTGCTTTTTTCTGTGTTTAAATTAGTGAATGTGAAAGCAGCCCAATGTCCCCTCTAAGAAAATGTGTTAGCTGAGGAACTGTACGACCCTTTTTCCTTCATGTGAGAGCCTTCTTTTTTTTTTTTTTTTTTTTTTTTTTTTTTTTTTTTTTTTTTTTTTTTTTTTTTTGCTAAGTTAATTGTTTTGCAAAGTTCTGGTCTACTTTATTTCCCAAAATCTCTGCTTGGAAAAGCTGTCAGCATCCACGAGCATTGTGATACCTCAGCTGTTGAAGAGTGTCTGGGAAAGGGAGACTGATCACTGCCCTGCTCTAACACCCAACCACCTCTGTGCTGTACGAGCACGTCCCAAAACAGACAGGGAGCAATTAGCAACAAGCACTTGTATCTGAGAACTCTCTGTTCAAATAAACCCGCACTGAGGACGAGTCAGACCTACCAGAGCTCTGCCTGAGCATCACAAATGTCAGCCCCGGGGGCCTGGAGAGTTTAGAACAATCATCTTTCAGGCAACAAGCAAATGCCAACCTGAACTCGGAGTGAACTTCTGCAGCCCTGCTCTGCCCATTGTCCCCGAGCACGGGGTTTGGAGTGGCTGCATGAGGATGTGGGGGTACAGGGACCTCACTCTGCTTGGTCTGGAATGGGAAAAGCTAAGAGAACCCAGGGAAAAGCTGAGAGAACTCAGGGAACAAAGGGAAATTACCTGTGGCAGTTACTGGAGAACAATCCCGTTATAAATATCCCACATGAGTTCCTCCTCTGGAGGAACTTTGTTATTGTGGGGGAATTATTAAGAATGGCTGCTTCAGAAGTTATCCTACAATAACTATTCAGCCAACTTCCCTGTACAGAAATGCCAAACGCTGCTTTCCCTCCGAGCAGAATGAAGCCCTAAACTTAGAAACAACCTCCCTGTCCAATCCCATCCGTGGATTCCCCCTGCTCCTGCTCTTCCCCACTGCAGGGAGCTGCAGGGAGGGCACAGCGCTCAGGAGGGGACACCAAACTCCTGGGTGCCACCTTTTGCCAGCCTGGAGAAAAAGCAGGCCAAGAGCAGGTTCATGAACTGCTCTGCCACTGCCATGCCTGTCTTGGCTGGCTTCTTCCCGGGATGAGCTGCAGCAGAGGTGGACTTTGGGCAGGACTTGTGGTCTGTGGCTTTCTTGCACCATCAGGGGACACCAGTTCCCCTTGCTGGAGAAAAACTGGGGCTCAGACCTGTGACAGGGAAAGACTGTGGGAAATATCTCCAAAAAAAAAAGGCCATTTCAAAAATCTGGTACCAGAAGGACTGAACGCTGCTACTCGTTGTAATTCTCTCCCACTACATGAGAAAGAAGTTTCTAAAACTCATTGAATCCACTGGCAACACTATATAAATCTCTGTTTCATTAACTTATAAACATGACTTTGAGTACACTCCGGAGAATCTTAGAACTGAGAAAATGTTGTGAAAGTGAAACCACTTTTTTTTTAATAAATGAAGCCCGAGATTGCCAAAATTCTCAGCTAAAACCTACAGGAAACACAAGCACTCCTAACTTTCAAAGTCAAAATTAAGCTCTGTGAGACTTCTGCTTTTCCACTGCTGCCCTGGAGAAGTAGCTGCTTGAAAGCACAGCTAAAAATCACCTGGAATTCCACAAGGAAACAGGGAGAACCAAACCTATGGACAGGCCTACAAAGGACTGAATGGACTGAAAAACCACTGAAATGAAGAGTACTGTGCCCAGAAATCAGGAAAGCCCAGAATCCTTCCCCAGCTTTAATTCAGTGCCTCCATGTCAATAAGTTATGATTCTGTTTAGCTCCATGAATACACTGTTTGTTTTAGGGGGCAGAATGGAAGCAGCGCTCACTCAATAGGTGGCCATACAATAGATCTTTTTATTTTCATTGTGTTTAACATAATATCCCTTGACACTCTTCAGACTGTGCTCCAAATAAAATTATTCCTGGCTGCATATATATTCTATAGAGTGGTCATTGTTTTTGCATCCTTGGAATTCACAAACAATCGTTTCCTTCTGCAGAGTTCTGGATTTTCTCCTGTTTCGCAGAAAAACAGCGAGGCACGGGATAAACACAAAAGGGCTCCATAATTTCAATTTTTGTACTTTCAGGACTTTGCAAAGACAAGGCACACATCCTAGCAGGTAAATCTCTGTTTTCCAGAGCTCCACAGAGGAGCAGCTTTACAGGTTAGGTAAAAAAAGCTCCTTTTTGACACACTGCCCTCATGTGATCCTCCAAGAGAGGATATCCCAGGATTTAGAGAGGAAACATTCTCAACTGAGCATCTGTACACACTCCAACAGAGTTATTACTGAGGGTTTTCCCCTTTTCTAATACACAGTTAAAGTTCTTCCCAAGTTTTCCTGCCACCCTGGAACTCTGTCCAACTCCTCAGGAGCACTGGTCAAACCCAAGTGCTTTGGCTGGTGATTCACCCCAACGTGTATTTATTTATTTTATGACAAATGAGTGAGTGAAACAATATCTCAGCAGTCAGTACTTTATTATGGAATATTTAATAACCTAGACTTCAAGAAGAAGCCTAACATTTGCTTTAAAACTGAGAAATAAAAATTATTCAAATCCTTCTTTTCCAGAGGTCACCGATGCTGGTGAAAATGTGCCAAGGTTGAGGTTCTGAGGCTTCTTTTTTCTCTCCTCCTACAAATTTATGTGCATTTTATGATTTTATGCAGTTGTTCTAAGGTTTATAATTTTTCTAATTTAATGAAGAGCCTGCCACTTAAAAAGAGGAAATACAAAGGAGAAGAAAAAGCAAGATAAACTTTTTTTTATGATCATGGTGAAAGTTCAAAGAATCACAGAAATATCAGGGTTGGAAAAGACCTCCAAGATCATCAAGTCCAACCTTTGACCGAACAAACATAACAGCTCGACAGCAGAAATAAAGACTGAAGTGTGAATATTATTCCAAACACAGGTTTTCCAACAATTACTTAAATACAACTACTTCTGCATATTTAATCTTGCTCAAAGACCCACACCTGTCTCTCAGTTCCGAGTGAAAACCACAAATACAAACAGAAAACAGAAAGTTGTCACATTCAGTAAATAAGGAGAAAAATCTTTATAAAGGATGATAATTTCCTAACACAGCAGAAATTTAGTGACACTAAGTTTAAACGGACATGATTTTATTTCTTAAACATGCTATTAAAGAACCTCTGAACTCACTCTTCAAAAGGCTTCAAGCAAATTCCAAGTATACACAATTGATATTAAATCTAAGTTTTTGGTTCTAGAAATCACTAAGTTTCTCTATGAAAAGGCTGGCTTTACTCAGGAGAAATTAAACTTCCCTCTGCTGAACCTGAAGTTTTCTGAAGGGTTTAGAAAAGAGTCAAAAAATTAAAATTCCACCAAAGTAAAAATCAGATTTAATCAAAAATCTGCTGGTGACAGGAATTTCCACCATTACTGGCAAATGCCAGGTGGTATCAAACTGCAGATACATATTGATACTTACGGTAAAGGGGGAAAAAAGGGGGAAAAAATAACATGGAATGTAGCAGGATTTATTCAATTAAATAATTTATTAACCTTACAGTCAGTTTTACTGAGTTGGAAGGGGAGAATGTGAGCAGTTATGGAAAGCAAACCCAGGAATTGGACACTAAGGAAGACAGAGGGAGGGAGTGGGGATCAGGACTGAAGAAGGTAAAGTGATCCATGACTGAACAGGAAAAAAAGCTGGCTGGGAAAGCAGGGAAAGGAAAAAAAAGGGACAGATACAGAAGCAGATTTAAGCAACAGAATATATTTTAAGCTCAGATTCCCCAATATTCTTAGGCAGGAATGATATTTAGGACAGAAAAAAAACCAGGACTCAACTTACAGCTGAGGAGGGGCTTGGTTTTGGTGTGGGTTTTTTTTGGTCGGGGAGAGAGGGGGGTGGGATGTGAACACACCATTTTTGAAAGGTGTGTGTTCCAGAAATGGTGCTTGAGAATTATCAGATTCAGACCCTAATCCCGGACAGCGGGAAGGGGCTGAGGTGAGGTTATCAGCGAGGTGAGCGCATCAGCGTTCCACAGCCGCGCTTTCTGCGGGAAATCTGGCTACTTTAAGGCATTTTATTTAAAAAAAACCTAGAAAACAACAAGAAAGCCCAGCAGCGAGGCGAAGCGGCGGTGCCGCAGGGCCGGNCGCCGCGCCATTGGCCCGCAGCGCCGCGGCGCCGGCCAATGGCGGCGCGCTATGCAAATGCGGGCGCGCAGTTGCCAGGGCAGAGCTGGCGCGCGGCGGCCAATGGGCGCGGGCTCCCGGAACAAGGAGCGCGATTGAGCTTTGTCACATTCGCCGGGCGCTGTTAACACTTTGCAGTTTAGGGCGAAATTAGCTCCATCTCCCGAGGATCAGGCTCATGTTCTACATTTCACCCCCACAGCAAGGGCAGGGCGGCGCAGCCATGATACACGGGATTACGGATAAGCGCGCCCGCGTTAGGGTTTCGCCTGCCCGGCTCCGGGACGCCTTCTCCAGGGTTGGGATGCTCAAAGATCCCCCAACGCTGCCGGGTGGGAGCGAGCCCGGCTGGAATTCTTCCCGGGGCTTTAAAAAGCTCTAAAGTTCCCTGTCGCTGCCTTAGGCAGGTCACCTCCTAAAATTACTGTGTCAGGCTACTCCTGTCCTTCCCTTTTTCCTTGCCTTTCTCCAAGGATCTGAATTTATGTTTCCGCTGGTTTGGGTTTAACCCTAAAGACACAATATCCTTTATTATTATTATTATAATTATAATCATAATTCGCCCCCCCCGACAGATTTTAAGCAAATGAAATTTCAGCTCATTCCACCGCCGCTACCGACTGAACATGAGCGAAGCTGAAGCATCCTACGAGAAATAAGCAGATTTTTTTCTTCTTTTTTTTTTTTTCTTTTGACCGATTTTAAAGAAAAAGCAGTAAGATAACCTGCCAGCGCACTGGTGCCAATCCGTCACTGACCAGCACCGCTTGCGGGGCTGCTGGGGAGATGCCCTTCCCACGCGCACGGGTGCGGATGTGGAAATGCAAAGAGTGGCAGACTTACTCTGGAAGCGCCCGGCCGTCCCCGCGGCAGCACTGTCCCTGTCCCTGTCCCCTCTACGCCGTGGCGGCCGCAGCGATGCCGGGCATGTTTTAGCGCACTTTGCCGAGCCCGGCAGCGCGGTGCCAGCGCCGCTGCGAGTCACTCACCTGCGAGGGGGTGGGGGTGCTTCCTGTTCTCCGGGGCTCCGGGAAGGTGCCCGGCGCTGCCGGGGCACGGCCGCCGAACCGGGGACCCCTCCCCGCCCGGCCGCGGGGAACCGCGGGAGGGGATCCCCGTGTTCCGGGGGAGCCTAGGACAGCCTAACTTTCCAGCCCTGAAGCAGAGAATCTGCTTTTTTTCCAAATGTCAGTTCCTACAGGACTGGAAGTTTTACGGGCTGGCTCGTTGGACAAGTTCGTTTCGGAGGTTTTGGCAGTGGTGAAGGTACTGGGGAATCTCCCTGCTGCCCCAAACCCAAGTGACTGCCTGAGTGCCACCTATTCTTTATGTCGTGTCGGCTTTTTGAACCCCATATTGCACTTATTTCGTGCTCATTTTGCTGCAGCAGCAGCGTTACCTGACCGAGGAGGGGTTTACGAGATTTTCCAAGCAATCCGGGCTGGGCCAGGACTTTGCAGCACTAATCCTTCTCCTGGTCTGCTCCGCTGTCCTTCCTGGGAAATACTTTTATCAGCACTTAACTGAGAGTTCCTCGTGTTGGTGCAGCGCCTCCTCCTTCCCCCACCTCCAAAGAACATTACTCACAATTTGCAGTTTGCAGCGCAAAACTAATTAGAGATGGAATAAATTACCTGCTACATGGCAACATGTCAAACCGCACGAGAGGCGAAAAACACCCAATATTTTATCCCAAATCAATACCTGGCCTGATGTCTCAGGCATTTCCAGCTGAACAGAAAGTTAGCATAAATATCGGCATTATTTTTCAAGCTCTCCTTTAATCTATTGTACAAACAGATATATATTTTAAAAAAATTTTTTAAAAGAAATCTTTTCCTACGCATAAAACCCATCAAGGGAAATTACTTGAATTATTCTATTTCCCATTTGTAGTTACTGAGGCACAAGATATATTTAAACAGTTGGTAGAGAAAAAATGGGAAGCATCTCCCATATCAATGTACAGCCAGCATGCCAAACCATGAATGTAAGAGCTAAACAAGGGATGAATACATCATGTGCAAGAGTCTCACATGATATAAATTATTCAATACCTGACCAAAGAGAACAGCTTTCAGGAGAGAGGGGGAGGATCTCAAAGTACTTTTGTAGTTTGAATACAGACAGGGTTAGGAATTGATGCAAAATCTTTTTAACTCAGTTAAATAATCCCATGTATTTTCGAACTATTTCACTGGGTGACATCCATCCAGCTCTGGTGTCTACCATAAATAAAGGTGGATTTCATCTAACACAGTGATGACAATTTTAAAATAAAACCAACTGTAAAAATAAAATAACTTGGCACGTGGGCAAGTGTGTATTTTCAGAATTTGGGCTGTCCCCTCCTTTCACTTGCAGGATTTGCACAGCCCTGCTGGTATTAAAAGTCTTTTTTCCTTTACTAATTCCAAACTGGCTCTACAGTTTGGGATTTTTGGGATTGGATTTGAGATTGCTATTAACCTATCACACACCTTTAAGGACCAACACACACAGACAGAGGCTTTCTAAGTGAAAAACTGAACTACAAAAAAAAATATCCACCGTTATAAATTACCCCTCGATTATGGAGAAGCTGCTGGTGTGATGATTCCAGGGAATTCCCTCAATGGCTGATTTCATGTGGGATTTTGAACTAGTTCATGTCACTCCAAGGGAAGTTTATAGCACAGAAGTTTTGGCAACAAACTGAGCAGTTCTGCTGCATTTGAAGACATTGCACTGCTTTGATACTATGTATTAATAACACAAATTCTGATGGAGTTCCTAAAATCCAGAATACTTTGTATTAATAACACAAATTCTGATGGAGTTCCTAAAAACCAGAATACTTTGTATTAACAACACAGATTCTGATGGAGCTCCTAAACACCAGAATACTTTAAAACTCTTAGGCATGCTGTCCTTATTAATCCATATTACAGTTCATAAAATAATAACATTCCAGGTTCTTTCCTCACTCCAAAGTAGCCTGGAAGCACCAGAACTATTCCATAAAATCTTCACAGGTTGTGAACTGTACCTAAACCATTTTTCTGCTGTGTTCTCAATGATTTGATAACTGATATTCTGACACCTGCATTTTACAGCAGGAATCTGAAGCCAGTCCTGACAAACTCCACTCAGACTTTTTAAGTCACTAAACAATAAATCATTCCTCAGTGAAAAGTTTCAGTATTTCCATATCCAGCTTAGTGCTCATCACAGAAAAGCCCCAAAAAATCAGAAATAAACCCAGGCAAGGGGGTTGACAAGTCCAGTCAAACCTCACAATTCCAAAGCATTCATTTGAAAGCCCAATTTCCTGCCTTTGTAATAATTCCTGTATTTAGTACACACACTTTAAAGTTCAAGCAATTACTTCTTTTGATTTGTCTCACCTTGAAGTTGCAGCTTTTAAGGAGAAAAAAAACTTAAGTGTGGTTGAATCCGTACTTCCAGCTGGAAACCACCAAAACTCAGGGATGCCAGACTGCACTAATCCAAACAATACGACCCTGAAGTGGAGTTCACTGTAAACTGCATTAATTTCTCTCAAGTAACATAAATTTCAACCCAGAAAAATTTCAAACAAAACAACAAAAACTGCCCACAAAACAAAAAAAAAGTATCATTATTCTTTTAGGACAATACTAAGATTTAAGAAAATTATTTTTGAAGTGTAACTCGCATTTTTCCTTCTAAGGCTTTACTGTTTCTAGCATAAACTAAGGAGTAGGTTTTAAAGCTAACTATAAAAATTGGGATTTTTTTCACACAATTAATAATGATGAGAGCAACACTGCCCAAGTATCAGAGGCGTGCAAATTTAAAAACTTTAAATTTTGTCTGTATCTTATAGAATCCCAGAATGGTTTGGGTCTGAAGGCACCTCAAAAATTATCCATTCCCACCCCTGCCATGGCAGGGACAGCTCCCACTGTCCCAGGCTGCTCCCAGCCCCAGTGTCCAGCCTGGCCTTGGGCACTGCCAGGGATCCAGGGGCAGCCACAGCTGCTCTGGGCACCCTGTGCCAGGGCCTGCCCACCCTCCCAGGGAACAATTCCTTCCCAATATCCCATCTAACCCTGCTTCCCTTCAGCTGATCTCCATTCATAAATCTGATCCCAGCTTACAAAAACTCCCATTTGCCATGACTGGGCTTCTTCTTTCCAGGAAGTGCCACCTGTTCCCTGCAGGGACATCATGG
Source organism: Daphoenositta chrysoptera (assembly GCA_013397915.1). Taxonomy (NCBI): domain Eukaryota; kingdom Metazoa; phylum Chordata; class Aves; order Passeriformes; genus Daphoenositta; species Daphoenositta chrysoptera. Next base: position 282,516 of record VZRO01001835.1, read on the forward strand.
AAGATGTGTAAACCAAAGACACCGTGTTCCAGCTGTAACATTTGAGCCTCTCCTTCCACCAGTGTCTGGTTTTTCTGGAATGTCAATTCCCAGAACAAGCTGCTGAGAGCTGCCTGTCACCTGCAGCTGCAGCATCCATGAGGGAAGTGATGTACCCAGGCCACCAAAAAAAGCAGGTGACTTCTAAGGGGTGCAGGAATGGGGCAGAGAGGGAAGGAATCAATCCAGCATTTCCTGAAGGATCTATAAACCACACCAAGGAAAACCTGACTGGATAATTTGCCATGGTTTGGTGTTGGGTTTGGGTTTTCTTGCCTCCAGAGAGGTGCAGAGGAAGCATTTCACATGAGGAAAGAGATGTTTTGAAGGAAAGGTGATGATGGAAAATGATTTACAGGATCCAACCACCAAACACACAAGGAGTTGTTCAAGGTTCAGCCAACAACTGTGTTCTGGGGAAAGATCACCCCAAGTCCCGTTCACAGCAGAAATGTTAATGAAATTCAAACCCCTGAAGGCTTTTAATTCAAACAAAACTGTGCCCTGGTCTGGTCAGGGAATGTTCCCAGTTCCTAAGGACATTGTGAACATCACATTTACAGGCAGCAGACACGACTGTCCTGCAATGCAAAGGAACCACGACCTCCTACAAAGTCATGTCACCAAGGGTGAAGTCACTGCAAGTCAAGAAAAGTGAAACAGTAACACACAAACTCTTTATTTAAAAGTTCAGGTATCAGTGAGCTTCGAAGCTCCAGCACTGGGGTTTTAGAAGTGTTCTCAGGGAACAGAACACCCAGCTTCAAGCATGGCACAGTCAGGACTCTGCAAACACACATGAGGATGAGTCTGTGAACAGCCTGACTCTTCCCTGGCAGGCAGACACTGCAAGAAAAGGGAAGAAGTTGGAAGTGCCCTCCTGCCATGAGTGAAAACCCATTGGAGTGAGGGCTGTGTCAGGCTGTGGTGGGAAGAGGTACTCGAGATGGGGTGCAAAGAAATGTTACCCAAATAAATGTTATCCCAAAGAAATGTTACCCCAAATAAATGTTACCCCCAGCAGGACATCAACGAGGGCAGCTATGAAATAGTTCTCAAAGTAATGGGGCTTTAGGTTGCCCACAGAGGCTGTGGCTGTCCCATCCCTTGGAATACCCAAGGCCAGGCTGGACACTGGGGCTGGGAGCAGCCTGGGACAGTGGAAGGTGTCCCTGCCCATGGCAGGAGTGGAACTGGATGGGCTTTAAGATCCCCCCCAACCCAAACCATTCCATGATTCCATGAATTTGGAGGAGAAAGTAAAAAACAAGCACAGAATCTGCCACCTCTAAGATGTTTGAAAAGACAACCAGAGCCACATAACTCATCGTTCTCATCACTGCCATGGAGCCCAACTTTTTACCAAGTCCATCTAAGAGTTTGAAACCCTTACCAGAAAAGAAGAGCAATATTGTTTCTCGTGCTCCAAAACCACTGCAAAAAGCAGGGCCTTGGTGCAGAAGGAGCAGAGCAAGCCCAGACCACCTGCTCCTGCTTTGCAGCACCAGTTGTTCTGCCAAGCAGTGGCGACACTCGAGGCTGTGCTCTGCCAAAGCATCTGGGTTGAAAGCACCACGGTGTTGTTCTCTGGCACTGCTGGCCAAGTGAGCACGGAGCTGCTTCCAAATGTCACTCAATCTCACACAGCTCCTCAAGACTTCTTCGGGAATTTGCGGAATTGCTGTGAGTTCTTAGCAGCTCCAGAGAGCCCGGCCGTGTCCGAACTGAAGGTGCCAGAGAGGACTTCCCTTCTTTTCCTGCCCCACAAAAGGGTAAAGGGAGACTTCCCAACATCTCTGCAAACAAAAGGGAGTGGACAGAAGTGGAAATCTGCCTTTGCCATCATTTGTGAGAGGAAAGCATGGCAGACCCTTCAGAGGGTCACAGCATTGGCCTCCTTTAGCCAACACTCCAATGTTTCAAAACATCATTAAGGATTAAATGATTTTGCCAGGGGAGGTTCTGATTGAGTATTAGGAAAAACTTTCCATGCAAGAGTGGTCAGGCCTTGGGATGAGCTGCCCAGGGAGTGGTGGAGTCACTGTCTGTGGGAGTGTTCAGGAGGAGTCTGGATGTGGCCCTTGGGGACAGGGTTTGGGGTGATGCTGGTGCTGCTGGGGTGGCACTGGGACTGGATGATCCTGAATACCAATGTTTACCAGCCCTTTCCATGGAGAAATTCTTCCTGGTGTCCAACCTGAGCCTCTTCTGGCACAGCTTCAGGCCTTTTTCTCTTGTCCTGCCCTTGCTCCCTGGGAGCAGAGCCTCCCGTTCCATGGAAAGCTCAGACACCACGGTAATTTTGTGTTCCCACTCGTAGGATTTCATTCCTGAGGGCCATGTTAGGCACAGAGTCACACTTGGAATTTCCTGTGCTTGTCCCTTCCCTTGTAACTGCTGAGGACCCCAGAATGAGCTGGAGGGAAGAGACTCCCTGACTCTCCAAACCCGAGCACAGGGATGCTTCTCCATGGGGCATCTTGTCCAGATGCTTCCAAAAACCTCCTGAGGCATTTCTTGTTCTCCAGAACTGATCAGTTCCTATCTCTGAACGAGGAAGCCAGGCCTCTGTCAGAGGTGCCATTAATCCCAAGGTGCAGTACCTGTCTAATTACCTGCTCTTTGATGAAATTCAGACGATTCATTAGGAGCTGATGTTGAAAGGAGCCCAAATCGCTTTGTTTAAGTAGCTGCTACCCAGACTTGCTCAGAAGGCACCAATTCACTTTTCTCTAAATTGATCAAAAGGCTTATCCAGGAGGGAGATTAACCATCTTCCTAATGGGTTACTGCAGCTTCTTGGGAAGAGGGAGCTACTGCTAATCTGTTATCGAGGATAATGTGGATTTTTGATGGCAAAAAGATACTGCTAATAAACTGGGATCCATGGGAAAAAGTGTGACACGAAGTCAAACAATAAAATACTGTTGTAAAATACTGTAACCAATCTGTAAATACTGAGCAAGTGTATCTGTGCAAAGTGTGTTTGTAGGGAAGGAATTGTTCCCTGGGAGGGTGGGGAGGTCCTGGCACAGGGTGCCCAGGAAAACTGTGGATGTCCCATCCCTGGCAGTGCCCAAGGCCGGGCTGGACACTGGGACTTGGAGCAGCCTGGGACAGTGGAAGGTGTCCCTGCCCATGCCAGGGGGTGGGATGGGATGGGCTTTCAGGTTCCTCCCAAACCAAACCATTCCATGATTCTATGAAAGCAAGAATTCCCTTCTCCTCTCTACTGACCCCTTCCTAGAAAAAAACAGTGAAGCAGATTTTTCATTCATTTCATTTTTCATTTTATACAGGCTGTAATTCATGGAATTACAGGACACAAATGATTCCTCAGGTGTCTGAACACCCACTGAGTGTTTACTCAAATACCTGTAGCCAGAGTGAAAGACTTCAAGTGCAAAGACGTCACTACGGATCTGGAAGTGTTTTGAACCCGAATCCCTGCTCCAGACGAAGTTAGCTCCCAAATTTTATTTAAGGAAACTGCCTTCTATTGAAGAAGTGGAGTATTCAGCTGGCTCCGTTTTGGTGGCACTTTTTCTGAGCGGAGAAGTGTCAGAATTTTTGCATTTGGATGGCAGCCTATAGAGCCTGGATTTCTCCCAAGAAAAAATGAAGTTGTGCTTCTTGCCTTCCCCTGGAGCTCCACATGCCTCCAGACATAAAAGAAAACACCAACCAAACAAAAAACACAACAACTACTTTTTGCCTTTCTCAGGATCCAAACAGTCGTTGCCTGGGGCCTTCTACTACCAGAATCTTTGTAGGGAAACAAAGCTGAACACAGAATTTGAGCTGAAGGTGCAGAATCCTAACTTGAAAACTGACCCATTGATTTGGGTGTGAAACAGCCTCTTTTTACTGAGGAAAATATCTTTTCTTCACAAGAGAAGTTATGAAGACTCCTGAAGTCCATGAAGTCAGCCCAAGCCAGAGGACAAGAACAACTTTAAAGATCAAATTTCTCAGAAGATGGAAGAAAAGCTGAACTTTTGAAGGAAACCTATAGGAAAGCAACACAAAATTCTCACAGGCTTTGCAAGTGAGAAGGAAGCAAAGGAATATTCCTGCAGCTGCAGGTCAGGAAAAAAAAGTTATATTTCTATATATATATTTATATATT
>VZRO01001835.1:286715-321725 GCA_013397915.1 Daphoenositta chrysoptera
ATATATTTATATATTATGTATATATAACAAAAGATGGAGCAACCCTGGGGTTTTTTTGCTTTGACAATGGGAAAAAAACCCAATTTTCTCCTGAGACATCGTAAGTCCAAAGAGAAAGGAAAAAGGATTTAAGGACAACAGTGGAATTAAGAGCTGAGGAAGCATGGAAGCAGCAGCTGTGTACCCCTGGACCCAGCTGGGCTGAGGGAGATCCCAGCCAGGGCTGTGATCCGGACATGGGGATCCAGAGCATCCCTGTGAGCAGAGCTCTTCCCAGTAACTCCTGGGAATGTGTGGCAGTCAGCACGTTCAGGAATCCTTCCCAGCAGGCAGCCAGGACAGTGAACTAGCACAGATGTGTGCTGCTCCATGTGATCAGCTCCAGAGCTGGGAATGCTCCCTGTACTAACAGGGAAAAAGCTCTTTTTGTCTGGGAATTTGTGCTCTGAAATCTCCTCTGACCACATCTGCTCCTGCAGCTCTCTGCTGGCACAGTTTACAAATAAAGGCTCTCACTTGAGACAGCCTCCTTCCAATTAGTGGAAATGGCAAACCAGGAGAGGCTCACCTGTGAGCTGGATTTTGGAAAATCCTGGGATGTAAAGAAAGGAAAACACGTCAAAAGCATCAGCCAATAACTGCACTGCTCACCTCAGGATTTTGGGCTGTGACCCCATTTCTCTGCAAGCTTTAAAAGAGGTTCATGCTCTTACCAAGCAACTGCCCAGGGACATGAAAGGTGAGGAAAAATCAGTTGATTTTGAGGATCACCAATCACAAGATTGTCACCAACTGGTCTAAATTAAAGCACACAAGACTGACTTGTGGGTTTTTTTCATTTATTTATCATCATTATGGTAATGCTGGGATCAAAGTTTTTCTTCTACATCTCAGCTTGTCCAGAGCAGCTGTGGCTGCCCCTGGATCCCTGGCAGTGCCCAAGGCCAGGCTGGACACTGGGGCTGGGAGCAGCCTGGGACAGTGGAAGGTGTCCCTGCCATGGCAGGGGTGGCACTGGAGGGGCTTTAAGGTCCTTTCCAACCCAAACCATTCTGGAATTCCATGATCTCAACAAGCCAATTTTGAAAAATGGAATTTTCGAGGAAATCCCAGAGATGTGAACATTTAAGCCTAAAAAGAAACACTGCCTTATTTATATCCCCTTCTGAGCCCAAGCACCAGAGATACACTTACACTCCACACCATGGATTCATCACTGGACTCAGGGATGTGTCCAGGAACTACTCAGCACTGTGAAATGATTCCTTGATTTTACAGCTGGAAATTTTAAAAAGGTTTAACTGAAGAAGCAAGAATAAATCAATTACCAGATTACTGCTTTTTTTACAGTCTTTAAGGACCTAACACAGAGCCTACCATGAACATCTGGAACTCACCTAAAGTGAAGCTGTAAATGGAATTATGATGGACATCTGCTGCTTTTCAGATATTTTGCTAAACTTCCCTAAGCGAAATATTTCAAAGGGCTAATTCCCACTTTTATTCCAAACTAGCACAAAGCCTCTGGAAGGTACAAAACTTGGTAAATATACTCGGTGGGGGGTTTTAATTCATTTTATATTTTATAAGCTAATGTAATATATGTAAGCCATTATTCCATATCTACATGAAAATAAAACCAGTTTTATATTCAACCCAGCTCGTGGAGAAGGATCTGATCTACTAAGAGGCATTAACAGCAAGTCAGAACTCACATTAGTATGGCAGGTGAAATCATAGATACTTTTACCAATACATAAAAACTTGGAGAACCAGTTCATTCCATTTAGGCATCTTCAGGCCCTTGAAGAAGCATGAAGGTGTCAGTCCTATCACAGCTAAGCTAAAAAACCATGGCTGGATCTTCATGTATTGCCAGAAACAGTTTATTTTTCCAGAGTGTTGAGGCCGTCCTGAGGAACTGTGGACTTTAATCACAGCATTATAATATTTTTCTCTATTTAAAGGCCTCACTGCCCACAAAACCAGGTAAAAATGAAGCCAACCTCCCCCAGCTTTACAAACATCATCCTTTGATTTATTTCCTGGCACAGCACATCTGCTGATCCCTCTCCATCACTTCTGAGGGAGCACAAACAAGTGGCAAGTTCACCCCAAAACACTGAGCTCCAATAGCCAAGATGCACAAATATTGACATTTTCTGTGATTTTAGCAAGGAAAAGGCAAAGTGTTGGATGGTTTAGCAAACCTGAGGCTGGATTCTCTGTTCACAAAGTGGATTCAATGAGATGAAAGAGAAGTTAAGAGTATGCACAAAAAGAAACCAGTTAGAAGATCCAGAATTAACCAGTAAAAAACTCACTGCTCTGCTTGTATCCCATTTTTTAAGGGATCTATAATAACCAGTTGGTTAGGAAAATGCCATCACCAACAGATTCCCACAGGGAGGGAGGAAATCAAGAACAAATCTCTCTTCCCTGTCTGGAACAAAACTGTTGCCACCTGTTCCACCTTTCCAGCAAAGATGTTCAACAGCTGGCTCTGTGTGCAATAAACTCAAATCTAGATCCCCAAAGATATTCTGGGATTTAACTCAGCCAAATGTCACCAGGGGTTAGGTGTGAGTGCCAGTGAGTGCTGAGCCTCAGGAACCAGGCTTTCCCCTTGGGATGATGGATCCATGCTGGGCTGGGTATTCCCTGCTCTTCCCAGGACAACTGGAAGGTCAGAACCTTAAATCTGATGTGTCACTCCTAAAAAAAATGATGTTTCTTGCTCTCTGATCTAACCCCTGTCCTTAACAGTTTATTAGCAAACGTGTTTCTGCGACTGTGGCGTCACAATGGAAATCTGAGAGTGAAACATTCTCAGTTTTACATTTTCCAAGCTTAACTGTGTTCCTAAATCCAGCAGGGTTTAACCAGACCCACTCAGATGACGTCTGAGCTGCACCCAGTGACATCAGAGGGCTGACAAATGTGTCCTGAAGCTGCCTTATGGAAATATCCAAGCTCTCCATGGATAGCTGACTGCATATTGAGGCATGAAAACTCTGCTAAAACCTGGTGAGAGGAACTTACTCCTCAATGTATAACCAGGAAAAAATTCTGTCATCAAGCTGAGCATATCCTGTGTTGCTCTGGCAAGTTGGGAATCCACCAGCTCGATCCCAGTTAAACACAACATCTGAGCACCACTGCCTGCAAGAGCTTTTGATATAAACATTAAAAACCACATATCACAGGGTGAATTGAACAGAACAGGAGCAGCAGCCTGACTAGAAAAGGAGAAATACAAATCTTAAGAAGTCAGAATGTCCAATTTCAGCAAGATTTAGGAACAATATTTGCCCACTTCTTGCCTCCACCTGTCTGATTAAGTATTATAAATGGAATTCCTACCAAGAATTACTCAGGCCTGGCTGTTAAGAGAGCCATTCTATGGTGTCCCTCTGTATTTTAAAACCTAACCCCAAAAGAATAGAACTTTAGGAATGGAGGAGAGGTCATTTCCACCTGGCCCCACGACTACTAAAGCAGGATGCCTCCTACAGACATTTGCTGCCCTGCTTATGGATTCATCACAGAATATGCTCAGAAACTGAAGTGGTGCCAGTTTAAGTCAGGCTTGTCTAGTGATGATGAATTTTGGGTGTTGTGGCTGCAGAAAGGGTGGTCAGGCCTTGGAAAGAGCTGCCCAAGCAGGTTTGGAGTGCCCATCCCTGGAGGTGTCCCAGGAAGGGCTGGAGGTGGCACTCAGTGCTCTGGGCTGGGGACAAGGTGGGGATGGGGCACAGCTGGGACTGGATGGCCTGGGAGGGCTTTTCCAGCCTCAGGGATTCCATGAAATACCCATGAAGTGCTGCTGGGTGCAGATTTGCACCCTGGGAGGTCCTTCAGGAGCACCAGATTTCAGATGTGATTCCTGGAGAGCTGCAAACGCTCCCGGACTGGCGCTGCCCGTGCCAAGCCCATGGGGAGAAACTCCCTGTGGATCTGAACCAAAGGCTTTTCCCCAGAGCACAGGGCTGAGATTCCCCCCAACCCCACCCTCACTCCAAACTTCACTCACAACCCTCCCAGCCCAGGCCAGCAGGATCAATCCAGGAACATTTGCTGCCAAAAGCAGCAGAAACAGGACACAAAACGGGATGCACAAGCCAGGGCCACTCCCAGCAGCAGCCACCTGAGCCAGTCAATCCCTGGGACAGGGCACAATTCCCAGACTCCATGGGCAGCTCCAAACTCGGTCTCACCACCCCATTGCTGCCTTCCCCAAGAGAAGCTTTCCTTTTTGTTCCCACACTGAACACTGGCTTTAAAGGCTGCAAGAAACATCCTGTATTTGCAGTGTTATATTCATTACACACTTCAGGCATTCTCAATGCGCTGACCAATCATTCAGGAAATGGGAAATAATTTTTAATAGTTCATATTGCAGATTTTTAATCTGAATTTTAATTTGTTTTTGTTCAAAACCTAATTTTTCTCAAGTTTAAGTGAGTCCTTACTCTTAAAAATAGGCAACAGAAAGAAATTTCAGCCTTGCAATAAAGAAATCTCCTCACAACTGAAAACTTCATTGAAAGTTACCTCAAAAGGTTTTTAAAAGAGGGTCACATTATTGGGAGGCAAAATGAATAGAAATTACTTTTCCAGAACATTAAAATGATATGTAATAACAGCAGCATCTGAAGATTTTCTGGTTTAGATGCTCTGGACTGCTCCTGAGTAAGGAAACCAGCATCTTCCACCAGGCTATAATTCCATGCCAAAACCCTGGAACAGGATTTTTGTTTCCTCTTAGACCACGGCTGAGGCTGAAAACTTCAATTTTCAATATCACAGGTACTGAGCCATTCTGGAGGAGGGGTAAAAAAAAACCCTTTTCTTTTTAAATAGGCAACTTCTTTTTAAATATGGATGCACGAATCTAACTTTAGCTGTCCAGGTTTTCACATTCCTGCTCTCAAATCCAGAAAGTAGAGCATTAATTTAGTCTGTTGACTTCAAGGTTATCATTCATTGAGGTCAATGACTCCATCTCTAAAAAGCAGAACTTCCACTTTCAGTCTGAGGAGCGCTGCCCTTCTCCACTGCTTTCTCACAAAAACTCCCAGGCAAACCAGCACCAAAGGGATTTATCCATGGAAAACCAGGGGTTAACCCTGGGAGCATCCATCATTAGCTGCTTGTATTTCAAACTTCCCCTCCTAATGAGCAGCTCTGTCTCGGACATGATTTTCATGTTATCTTTTGTTTATGGCAAACTTGTGTTGATCTGCTCAGCCAGGACCTGAATATCCACCAAAAACTCCCTGGGAGGATCCAGCTGGACAGAATCCAACTGGAACCAGTCCCCCACCAGAAACAACACCAGTAGGAGCCACACTTTGCTCCAGCAGGGAATCAGCACACGGAGCAGGGTTTGCTCTTCCCAGGCCAGGTCTGGTTTTCTGCCACCAACTTTCACCTCACAAGAGACCCTGCAGGTGTGCAGTCACCTCCGTGGGCCCAGGGACAGCACTGTCACTGCCACAGGGAGATCCAGGGAAGGGACAGCGTGGTGCTGGCCCAGGAAGGTCCTGGATCTTCCTGGTGAAACTTCCAGAGGCTGTGACTGAAGCAGTTCAGGTAACACAGGTGAAAGGCAAACACGGAGCAGCACCAGGGACACGCTTTGTTCTGGCTGCAGAACAACACAGGGGTGTTTCTGCTTTGGTCTGTGGGTTTTTTTACTAGTGACATATAAAAACATCCTTTAAAATAGCTACAGGCTCAATGAAACCAGCAAGTGAAACATCACAAATAGGAGATGTGAGAGGCATGGCCCAATTCTCCATTTTTGTTGTATTCTTCCATAAAACAACAGCTGGACACTTGCAGGCTGTAAACTCAACCCAATCCAGGGACTTCCCAGAAGTCCTTCCTCTGGAATATTGTTGTATTGCTATGTTTTAATGAGGAATTCAGCTGGGGGAAGACAGGCATCTGTGTGAGAATTGCCTATTTCATTGCTCTTGCAGTGCCCTTATTGAAAAGTATTGGATTGGCCTTTTTTTTCTTTTCCAAAATGACCATTTTTTTTTAAAGTTAAGAGCAATACGAGCACCTCCAACGTCTTTTCAAACTTGACTACACCATTACCACATTTCCTTGGTTATCAATATCTCTGGTGCACCCAAGATAATTCCATGTTGATGAGGATAATCTGCTGTAACCATTATGTTACTCTGTTTTCTTACAAAGGTTACAAAAAGAGGCTTTGAGCTCTTCAAAAGCTCAACAATCAGACAACTCAGTATTTTTAGATCCATTTTCCTCAGGCTCCAGCTAACTAGGAAAGTCAAAACCAGAAAGCTGTTATAAAACCAAAAGATTTTTATAAGGAATCTCCATTACAAAGAGGAAAAAAAAGACCAACCAACCACTGAGTTACACAGGAGCAGGACAAGGTGGAGCAGTAACTCTGGAAACACCAGCTTTAAACCCAAAATGAATCCTTGCTTGTAGGAACCCAGCACAACCCCAAATTTGATGCTACCACACCATGAAAGTGAATATGAGTAGGATGATTGACCACCAGCCTAACTACACACGGAGCTGTTTGGTTCCTTCCTTTCCCAAAAGGTCCTGGAGAGACTTGCAAAGGACAAAGAAGTGAAAACCTCACATTCTGAAACCACTTTTTTATCACAAATCACATTCTAAGGCATTGCCTGTGTTACCACAACATGACTGAAATACAAACTTGGCTTTTCCTGTAAGGAGCTGAACCCCAGCTTTGCTTACTGCAGAGTGTTTCAGGGAAAAGCAGAACAGATCCTAAAAAATCCACAAGTAAACACAGAATCAGAGAATCACTGAGGCTGGAAAAGACCTCTAAGACCATCAAAGTCCAACCATTACCCCAACTCTGCCCGGTCCATCACTAAACCTTGACCTCAAGTGCCACATCCACAGGTTTTTGGAGATTTCCCAAGGTAGTGATTACAGCACTTCCCTGGAAAGTCCCTTCCAAGGCCTGACCTCCCTTTCCATGAGGAAATTCCTCCTGGTGTCCACCCCGAGCCTCCCCTGGCCCAGGCTGAGGCCGTTCCCTCTGCTCCTGTCCCTGTTCCCTGGGAGCAGAGCCCGACCCCCCCGGCTGCCCCCTCCTGTCAGGGAGTTGTGCAGAGCCACAAGGGCCCCCCTGAGCCTCCTTTTCTCCAGGCTGAGCCCCTTTCCCAGCTCCCTCAGCCTCTCCTGGGGCTCCAGCCCCTTCCCAGCTCCGTTCCCTGCCCTGGACACGCTCCAGCCCCTCCAGGGCTCTCCTGCAGGACCCAGAACTGGGCACAGCCCTCGAGGGGCCTCTCAGTGCCCAGCACAGAGGGACAATCCCTGCCCTGCTCCTGCTGGACACACAATTCCTCCTCCAGCCCAGCTGCCAGGGGCCTCTTGCCCCCCTGGGCACCCCTGGGCTCGTGTCCAGCCCCTGGCACCAGCACCCCCAGGTCTTTCCCAGCCCCTCTGCCCAGCCTGGAGCTCCGCGGGGCTGGTGTGACCCAAGGGCAGGACCCGGCCCATGGATCCAGCCTGTCCTGATCCCTCTGCTGAGCCTTCCCCCTCTCCAGATCCACACTCCTGCCCAAACTGGTGTTGCCCACAAACTGACTGAGGGTGCACTTGATCCCCTGCTCCAGATTGTTGATAAAATCATTGAAAATCTTTCAGTTCTCCAAACAGCACCATAAAGTGCCCTTTTGCTGGGTGTCCTACATATTATACAGGGCAAAAAGAGAACTTAAACGTGCTGCAAGTTTGTTTTCTCGGTGAGTCAAATTGGAAAATAGCATTTAATAACCCCATTTCTTCAAACTTTCACTTTTTTTTTTTTTTTTTAAACAGTGGACCTTAATACATTTCTGTGTTTTCAACTTAAGTGGTGATCTAAAATGACAGTATTCCATGGTAGAAGAAGTGAAAGAATCCTCTTCTTTAGGGGATTGTCTCCCCAGTTATGCTGTGGTTAATTGCAGGGGTTTAGAGCAGGTCAGCTTCCAGGACAATGAAGTGATGCCCATTGTAACCAAGAACTTATTGACTCTGTAGAAGCTTCCCTTTAACCAAAGGCAGTTTAGACATTACCAGGCACCTCTGATCAATCACCCTCAAGAAACCTTCTTGAAAATGCAAGAGAACCGTCCTCAAGAACCACAAAACCTTTCAGTTTCAGGCCTGAGCTCTCCCCAGCTACTTTGAATTTGAGACTGAGATCACCAGAGTCACCAAATGACTCTGGCTGTTACTGCACCACAAAATAATCACAGGGCAGGTTCTCATTTTAAGGCCTGCAAATCTTGTTCATGCTCAGAACCTCAGCACACCAAGTCTGGCTCTCCCAAAAAAAAGAAAAGGCAAATAAATCTGACTTCTAACTTCCAACACATCAGAGGCATAAAGGTCTTTGTCCTGGTTTTTGATCTGTATTTATCAAGGGACTTGTATATAAAGAATTTGGGCTGCAGAAGACAGAATTACCACTTAAATTTCAAAATCTTGCATCCATTTCTATTTTGCAAGCTCATAATTCTACAAGCTCAACATCATCAGGAATTCTGACCAAAACTGAAAGTGCTTAAGTTGGAAGTTTTAAATCAGATTAATGTATTGCAACACGAAACTGAATTCTCTCAAACACAGTCATACATAAGGTACTCTTTCATAACATTATCTCTCCTTTCAGTTGTGGGATGAATATTTTTAAAGCTTTCAAAACATTTTCTCAATATTTAAGTTCTATTTTAATCTGTCACTGCCTACTAGACAGAGCTCCCCGAATCTGATGGGACATCAATTTTGAGACTTTTAATGCTGTTACTCTAGATTTAGATATTTAAAACCAATGAAATATCCCTTTGGAGTAGTTTTCCCTTCTCCTCTTCTTTGCCCAACCTAATTTTAGAATTCTTTAGACCCACTTTGACTTGAGCTTTCAGCACACGACTCACAAACATGGAATGAGCGATGTTTGGTTTTCAGGGAATGAAATCTCCACTTCCAGCATCTTGGTCCTAATCCAAAGGCTCCATGTAAATATACCCTCCAAAGCTGTTTATGCATGAACAGCTGATGCAACTGAAAACTGTCAATCAGGAGATGAGCTGGATGCACACGGAAATCTTCCCAGCTTTTTTTTTTTTTTCCAGCCCCAAGGATTCCTGGGGTTTAAAGCTGAACAAGCAAACCAAAGAGCTGGTTTGTATCTACTACACCTTTACAGGCCCCAGAACTGCTAAAATAAGGGCATTTGGGTATAAAAAATTAGACCAAGCCTCTTGGACAAACTCAATTTTATTCTATTTCTACTGCTCATGGTTTTCTATGTCAAAATATGAATTGTATTTCCAGCAGAACTAAAAATCAGCCATTGAATCTGCAAATACACTTGGCACTTCCAGGATTTTTGATTAGCCAAAAAATGGAAGAACTTCCTAAAATATCAATCAGTCCATTAAATTGGCACCTTTAAAAGCATTCCTATAAAAACTTTGAAAACAGTATTTCCATTCAGGAAAACCATTTTCTTCCTGGAAGAAGAAGAGTTTTCCAAGCTGCAGAAGGGTTTTCAAAGGGCAAAGAAAGATTTCAAAATTCTCCAGGTTCTTAAATATTCTGCTAAGTTGGAACAACATCATTTGGGGGGAACAGAGAATGAAACAGCAACAAAAAGCACATCAAGAACATCCATAATTTTTCATTGTAAAAATCCTAAATGTAAAATCACCTGTATGCATCGTCTTCTTTCAAGTCTCATATCATCCTGCGGGGTTGTGGGGACAGGGGGAGTCCAGCAGCAAACAACACTGAAAAAGGAAAAAAAAAATAAGAATAAACTTCTTAAACTGCAGCCACAACTGCTCAGTTCAACCCCGCGCTAAACCAAGGAAATCCAAACAGAAAATGAAGTTTTCCAGCAGGAAAAGCATTACAAAGACTTATCTTCCACTGATATCTGATTTTAGAAAAGCTTTCTAAGTGTCAAAATGTCAAGGATTAACTTAAATTTTAACTGGGCATTGAATAGTTCTGAAAATTAAGGTCATCCCAAAAAATTGACAGCTACCCATCTTTGCCAAGCCCTTAAATGTGTAGATTTTTAAAGAAATTCAGGACAATATTTCTAAAACACAACTGAACTTGTGGGGTTTTCCCAAATCAACAAGTTATAGAACTGTAAATGTATATAAATTCCTAAATGTTAAAGTTCATTTCTCCTCATAGCCTGATGAAATTGAGTTAGGGTCACCTTCCTGCAAATAATTAAAATACACTCAGAAAAATAAAATTATATTTTCCATAAGACAAAGATATAAAGACAAGAGTTTCTAGGAAGAAAACTCCAACAGAAGTTAAGAAGAACAGCAGGATTATGAACAAAAAAATAAAATTAAAACCCAAAACACAACACCCAGCAACTAAGACTGGTCAAAGTATTTCTCAAGCATTTGTTTTTCACTTGTTCTCCAACAAACAACCATCGGTACTCTACAACCTATGGAAATATCAAACCCACTTAGAATTACTGAGAATTTTAGAGAACTCTGCAAATTACTGACCAGCTGGAATTGGAGAGTTATTATTATTTAAACACCTCCTGAAATATGTAACTTCAGGCAAGTGTGAGCAGCCTAAAATGCACTCAGACCCTGCAATTTGAGCAGCAACCGGCGCCGTTCGCTCCATTTCCCCCCAACAATGAGAGTTCAAACCCTGCACAGCCCACCCTGGGCCCAGCCTGCCCTCCTGCCACCACGCTGGGCTTGTCCCTGTGCCACTCTAATGTCACACACACCAAAGGGAAGGGGGCAGGAAGACAAGGAACAACTTTTTGGATCCATTAGGAGCAGGTGTTGCAGTGGTTGTGGTTGGTGGTTTTGGAGCAGGTGAATTCTTGCTGTTGTGCCTGCAAAAAAAAGGGAAAACCCCTCAAAGTGGCCACCCCATACTCTGAATCCACAGCCTTTTTGTGGCTGCAGTTCCACAGGACCCTGGAATGTCACTGCCACATCCACAGCTGCCTGGAGCACTGCTGAGGCCACACCAGGTCCTACAAACTGGGCACTCTCGTGCCTGAACCACTTCAGTTTGGGTGAAAGGTCTGGCCTGGTCCCGGTGCTGAGCGAACGCCTCCCACCCTGAGCTGAGCCCCTCAGACCCAGCACAGGCAGCCCTGGGATCGGCAAGAGAAGAGGAAAGGAAGAGCAAACTCTTATTTAAATCAACAATGGAATCCCAGAGTGGTTTGGGTTGGGAGGGACCTGAAAGCTCATCCCATCCCACCCCTGCCAGGGCAGGGACACCTCCCACTGTCCCAGGCTGCTCCAAGCCCCAGTGTCCAGCCTGGCCTTGGGCACTGCCAGGGATCCAGGGGCAGCCACAGCTGCTCTGGGCACCCTGTGCCAGGGCCTGCCCACCCTCCCAGGGAACAATTCCTTCCCAAGATCCCACCCAGCCCTGCCCTCTGGCACTGGGAAGCCATTCCCTGTGTCCTGGCCCTCCAGCCCTTGGAAATTGTCTCTCTCCAGGTTTCCTGCAGCTCCTTCAGGCCCTGCAAGGCCACCCTGAGCTCACCCCAGAGCTTCTCCTCTCCAGGCTGAACAATCCCAGCTCTCCCAGCCTTTCCTCCCAGCAGAGCTGCTCCATCCCTCTGCTCATCCTGGTGCCTCCTCTGGCCTCTCTCCAGCAGATCCAAGTCCTGGAGCACCAGGTTTGTCCATCCCACACGGGTGCCCAAAGGCTACAGAGCCTCAGTCCTATTTCTGAAAGCTTTCTCTGGCCAATATCCTTTTATTCCTTTTAACTGCAGCACCTCTGGGTTTTCACCAGGATTACAGGAAGCCTTTGCCAGCAGCAGCTCAGGGACTGAAGGCATCACTCTCTTTTCTTCACCACCCTACAACTCCACCACAGCTCGATCCCCTCCCAGTGCCACCAGTGCAAGACCAGTTTCAATACCAAACCAGCTTAGCTCAAACTATCCCCAGAGTTTGAGCAATTTGCAGCCAAAATACCGTGGAGTGTTCAAACATTGCCTCCTTCCCATTCCAGAACGGGAGTGGTCAGCTCCCAAAGCAGCTGCAGAGGTACCCACAGAGCCCTGAGTTATTTTAGAATTTAGAAGACAGTTTAAGAGCTACCAACACTACGGAAGAGCTGCTGATGTGAGAAAGTCATTAACAGGTTATTACCAGGAATCAACACATCCATGTCGTTCACAGCTAACCAGGAACACAGATCCATCCCAGTTTCAGTCTCCTTCCAGCTCTCCAACAATCAGCCCGTCCTGGAGAACTCATGTGGGATTCCAGAGTGGAAAAGGAGGTGGAGCCCTGTTTTCCAAGGAGGGGGTTAAAACCTTAGCAGAGCCCAAAGCTGGGGAGTCCCTGGGACAGAATCAGTGTCACAGACACACAGCACAAAAGGGTAACAATTCGGGGTTTTTTAAAATAGATAAAACCAAATTGTACCCAATGGCTGCAGGGGCAGCACCTTAAACTCAGTCACTGTCTTCAGCTGCGTCTGCACTGCCAAGTTCTTAAACCAAAAGGCTTTTCAGACAGCCTGTACAAAGACTTCCTGATTTAGATAATAAATTGATGATAAGAGGAGGCAAGAGCAAATCCTACTCATCACACAGTCTGTAAGATCATTACAAGAAGAATCCCCTCAGTAATAACATTTACTGGGCTTCAAGAACCCAGTTTGATCTACTTACCAGTATAGAACAGAAGTGCATTGGAAATGAAGGAGGAAAGGAAGACAGGAGAGGTGTTAAAAAACAAATTATTGAAAGTGGTAGAGCAAAGAGAAGAATGAAAGCCGAAGTCTTTTATTTAAACAAAGAGAGCAGTTCTTAGAAATCAACTGTGCTAAACTTTACCTCGTGCTTTTGTTTCCTGTTTTAATCACTGTTGCTTTCTACTCTTCCTCTTCCCTACCCACACGAGGCTCCTCTGATCTCCTCAAACACAGGGAACGGGATCCCCTACGCAGAGGCACTCCCTGCTCATGAGCAATTCCAGAGTGGAGTTACACAAGGCTTACTCAGACCCACCAAGGATGCTGAGCACGTTCTATTCCAGGTTATACCCACAATGTTATGAAGATGGTGACACCGAATAACAAAACTTTGGCACGTCTCTGACTTTTCCTCACACCCCAAGCCTGGTTTTCCTGCTGGCCTCTTTGAGAATTCAGACTTTATTCCCTGTATTCCTCAGGAGCATCCAGCCCTCGCTGCAAAACTCAATACCCAACACACGTCAATAGGTTCACTGCAGATCAAAGTTGGGTTCAGAGCAATCAGACTTCTAAACCCCTAAAAGTTAAAGTGCAAAAAACCATTATTAACATGAAAATTTAATTAAAAGAGAAGCCTGCTGGGGAGGGGTTTGCTTTTTACATTTTACTAATTAAAACACTTCACAGAGGGATTTATTTTCCTTACTCGGGATCACTGTTATTGTACGATTCAACATGGAATCTTTTTGCAAAGCCAGGTTCAAGTTTTTCCTCTGTGAAAAGATTATTTTGTAATTTTCAAAGTCATACTCGTGGAATACAGAGAAACCCCTGCATTTCTCATGGCTACACACACTGCTGGCAGAGCTGAACATAATTCAGGTCACTGACCTTCGGTGAACACAGGCAGGCCTGTTGCTAGCAACATAAAATATAAATACTTACTTAGAAACCAATTTTTTTATTATTTATTTACAAGGAAAATTATCCTGAGGTATCCACCATGAAATTGGAGTTATTAACATATTGGAATATAATGGATTTAGACACCTGAACTATGCAGAGGCAACCAGTGATGAGGCTGGATGTAAGACAAACTGGGCAAAAGATTCCTCAAACACACCAGGATTTGGTGTTTTATTTCAAATACTGCACGGTGAAATGTGAAGTACAATCAATCCAATTGGAATTAGATTAATAAATCTTACAGGGTGCTCAGTGACTGACAGCTTCCCAGAGGGACACAGCTGAGGAATTCCAGAATCATTGTTTTCCCAGCACCCAGCACATGCAGCGTGCTTTGTTAGCAGGGAAATCCCATGTGTTTGATGTCCAAATTAACACAGATCTGAGAGCTAAACACACACGAATTCACTGCTGCTGTGCTCCTTGTGACCAACAGAGGTGATGATCTATCTAAGGAATCATTCACGAGAATGAAAAAGGAAAAAAATGGACAAGTTGGAACTGAGTTCTGCTTTGTACAACAACTCAGGTTCACCTGCAAAGTCACAGCAGAAAATTAAAAGCAGATTATGATTGCAGCATAAAAAGCCAATACATCCCTTCCCCTTTCTGGGCACCTGCAGGTTCCTCTGTGCCCCACAGGAAATGTACTGAGTACTAAAACACAGGTAATTTGGGATCAGCATCACGTCTGTCCTGTTCCCAAAGAAGGCACAGATCCCCTTCTCCAGGTTTAAGTGCTATGGGATTTTGGAACACTTATTAGCTGAATGTTTTCACTGAAACAGCAACTACATTAAAACTACAGAATCAGGGAATCATGGAATGGTTTTGATTAAAAAGGACTTAAAGCTCATCCATGGGCAGGGACACCTTCCACTATCCCAGGTTGTTCCAAGCCCTGTCCAGCCTGGCCTTGGACACTTCCAGGGATCCAGGGGCAGCCACAGCTGCTCTGGGCAAAGGTTTTAAAACTCACCATCTTTAGGTTTTAAAACTAATAACCCAGTAAGAAAAAATAAAGTACCTCTCTTCAGGTGACTTTGTGTATTCTACAGAACCAAGAGCAGAGTCACCTTCTGATGGCAGTTCACCCTCACACATGGGCTGCACATTTCTCCTTCTTAAACATGGAAAGAGAACGTTAAAAATTTGGGAATTGGGTATTTTTTTACATCACTGGGGAAAGGTCAACAACAAGTAAAACTGAGTTTATAGCAGACTTCCCCAACACACCCCTCATCCTCCTGAGGAGCTGCAGTGTGACTTTCCAGATCAGGACTTGTGAGATGCTCATGAACCAAGCACAGCTCAAACAAAACATGCCCAACCATTATTTTTTTTTTGTGTGCTGCAAATGATTTTCTGAGTTCCAAAAAGCACTGGTTCCTCTGAAAAGAAGATGCTGTGAATGACTGGTTTCACTCTCATGCTAAATTTACACCACGTGATGCAGGAAGCCATCCTCGAGGTGTGAAAGCTTGTGGAAGCAGCTTTCCTGAAATCACAGAGTTTCTCACCCAATTTCAGACCTGGCACAGGCAGAACTGCAGTTGCAGCAGAGCAGGAATTTCTTTCCAACAGCAGAACTGGAGCAGCCTCTGCCCTCCCCACTGCTGCTGCTGGAACGGGACAGGGGCACTCAGCAAACTGCACTGGGGGAAATGGGAAGCAGGAGAAAACCAAGGCCACAATTCTTAATCCCACTCCATTCCTCTGAGCTGAGCTGCTGCAGATGTGCAGCAGGAGGAACAAACAGCTGGGACAAAACAGGGCTGGTCAGGCCAGTGGTGGTGTCAAAATACCCTCAAAGAGCACCTAAAATACATCCAAGTGGGATTTTCTCACCCACAGGCCAGTGGTGTCACACCAGTAGTAATTCAGGCAGACTTGGGAGTGCAATTTGAGTCTCTGAAATACCTGATTTATAACACGCTGTATTTTTATAATACACAATTTTTTACAATCTATTTGTGAAATGTGTCCCTTCTAAACATGTGCTGCTTCCCAGGTGTCTGAAGGAACTGAAATGTCAAATTTGTAACTGACCTATCCAGCCAGAGAAGTCAGGATTTGTTTTTTTAAATATTCATTAGTTCATGTGAACCCCAAAATAAAGCCTGTGGTTTTAGGGAGAATTAAACTGACACAGTGAGGGGGGAAAGGAGGGGAAGAAAAGCCCCACAATAAAGGTGGAAATTCTTGAGATTTTTTACATAATTTGCATGTGATGCTTTACTTACTCACTGACTAAAAATATTAATTTTAGCAGCACAAACTTCAAATATTTTCAGTCCACTGACCTTATAAGGAACCTCCAATTAGAGGGGGGAGTGGCTCTTTTTTCCACCCACTTAATGGTGTCAGACAAAAGTCAAACCACTGGATTTGCATTCCCCTCCCTCAACCAAACAAAAGAAAAAGATCTACATCTGGAATTGCCCATCCCCTGCAATATCAGGAGCCTGGGAATAAAGTCATATTCCAAAGTGGAACATACATGAGGGCTGTAAATTAGTTTATCCAGAGTGATATGAAATGTTTTTCAGAGCTGAGATTTTTCTGCAGGTATTTTTTTTTTCTACAGATGTCCTCAACAAGGCCGATAATTTCATGTACAAAAACTGTTTCTGTTCCTTGTGGTCGGGAAAAGAACTTGAGAAATGCAGAGCCAAACATGCCCTACTACAGAATTGCATTCATCACTTCAGAACTTCAGACCCAAAAGTCTCAGGGGAGCACAACCTTCCTACTTCTCCCCGAATTTCTGAGCCATAAAGGAAGAAGAATTGCAGGAACACCTAAAGCTGCCTCAAGTTTCCACAGAATGTGGCCAAACCACTCAATTTACAGATCTTTACTAAAACCTTGATATTACTACAGCTTATTATTCTTCCAATGTCGTGGTCACTAACTACAACTTCCATTCTTTGTTGTATCCTTTATTTACAAACTGGGCTCTGTTTCTCAGTGACCTGGCAAGGGAGGAGACTCAGACCTGAACTTCTTCCTTCAGGACTAGAGCTGGAAAAATCAAAATCAACCTTACTCAGACCCCAACAAACAGAATTACTTTATATATTTAGGAAGATTCTGTGCAGCTCCTATCCCGTGTTTAAATGAAATAAAACTACTTCTCCAGCTCAATTTTGGCAGCAGATAGTTCTGGTGTTGCTCTCAAAGATTTAAATTACATATTTCAAGTGTAACAATGTAGATGCTTGTTGCCCTGATACAGTAGTACCTTTAATCTTGAAGGTTTCCAAAATATTTTAATACATAGAGATAGGCACAGATTTAGTCTCCCAAATTTAAAAAAACAAAACAAATCAAAACAAAAACAAAAACCACAATAAAATAATCAAACACACAAAACCAAACACACCACGATGTAACTGCTGGCTGGCTCTGTACAGAAATGGTGTTAATTCGTAAGATTTTGGGTTAGTGGCTTTTTTTAGCCATATATTGAGCATTTTTAAGGACTTTTGGACCTTTACAAAACACACCAGGAACTGCTGTTTAAATTACACCCTTCTGACAGCTCCCATTGACAAGTGCAGTGCCACAACCTTTGCCTTTCATTATTCAAATTTAGACCGGACAGACATAGCTGGGTCCTCTCCAACTGCTCTTCCAGCTCCTTTTAACTTGGAAAACACCACACCAGCTCCAGCTTTCTCCAGACATGTCGGGATAGAAGCACCAGGTTTAAAATCCTTGCCCAACACCCTTTAAAACAGCACTTCCAATGAAGTTCATTAGCTTTGAAAACTGGCAGTGGTCAGGTTCAGGCTCCAAGACGGCCAGATGCATTCAAATCCATGGGAATAAAGGGAATTATTTCCTTTAAATGGGAATTTTTAGGCCCTGAAAGCCGAAGTGATGCTGATCTGGCTGCTGTGTTCGCAGAGCCCTCCCTGTCCCCAGCCCGTGTCTTGCGCCACATCTGGCGCCCGCCCGGCCCTGAGTCACCGCGCAGCTCCCGACTCGCTCCTCTCCCGGTACTTTTGTGCTGACTCTGCACAGCTCCACAGCCCGCTCTGACCGACACTCCTGGAATTCCTGCCTTGGAAGGGAGCTGGAAGCTCATCCAGTGCCACCCCTCCATGGGCAGGGACACCTTCCACTGTCCCAGGCTGCTCCAAGCCCCAATGTCCAGCCTGGCCTTGGGCACTGCCAGGGATCCAGGGGCAGCGTTGAAATGAAAAACCAAACACGGATATTTCTGGCTGGGAAGAGCAGATGTGACACCTGAAATGCTCAGGGGTGTGTGTCCCTCAGAGGGGAAGAGAAACCTGAGGTGCCCACACTGATCCCTTTGAAATATTGGGGGTTTCCCCGTTCTTTCAGCTGTAATGAAAAGATTGGTGCTGAGGCTGAATTGCAACAGCCTGTGGGTACCTGAGGGCCAGGTCTGCTCAAAACGTCATGGAAGGCAAAATTAATGACTAACAGCAGCAATGGTTTGGGGTTTTGGGTTCTTTTTGGTGTGTTTAATTGGTTGGTTGGGGCTTTGGGTTGGGAGGGATCTTGAAGATCATCCAGTGCCACCCCTGCCATGGCAGGGACACCTCCCACTGTCCCAGGCTGCTCCCAGCCCCAGTGTCCAGCCTGGCCTTGGGCACTGCCAGGGATCCAGGGGCAGCCACAGCTGCTCTGGGCACCCTGTGCCAGGGCCTCCCCACCCTCCCAGGGAACAATTCCTTCCCAAAATCCCACCCAGCCCTGCCCTCTGGCACTGGGAAGCCATTCCCTGTCTCCTGTCCCTCCATCCCTTGTCCCCAGTCCCTCTCCAGCTCTCCTGGAGCTCCTTTAGGCCCTGGAAGGGGCTCTGAGCTCTCCCTGGAGCCTTCTCCAGGTGAACACCCCCAGCCTGTCCCCAGACCATCTTTATGTCCCTCCTCCAGACTCGCTCCAGCAGCTCCACACCCTCATGCTGGGTCCCCGGAGCTGGAAGCAGCATTCCAGGTGGGATCTCACGAGAGCACAGGGGGAGATCCACCGTACATGAAAGACATGAATAAATAAAGCTCCCACATTTTCCTCACATTGTTCACTCCGAGCCCTCCCATGTCTCAGCATACACATCCTTGTCAGCTGCAAACAGGTTTCGCTAAATATGAATCATCCTTAGGATAATATTTTTTAACTTCCCATAATTCGGGGTGGGTTTACGTTCCATCTGTAGCGCATTTGCCATGGCCTTATTCCCCGGTTAAGGAACCGCTGACCTAGAAAACTCTAATTGAAGGAGGAGATAAACTAACGAACTTCAGGAAATTTTCATATCAGCTGGGGATGGAGTCAAAACACCTTTTTCAGACTCAGAATTCCAAGGTCTTGTTGCCTTATCTTTTCAGCCTCCATCCCTGCTGTTAAGCATAATATTAACGTAAATCTTGGTATATCCCAAGGTATACCGAGATACAGGCAGGGGGAGGTAATAAGCTGCAAATTCCTCCGTTTTACGTGGTATTATAATCCATAAGAATAATTCAGGCATCCTATCCAAGTGACAAAAGCACGTGGATGCAAGGGAGAAAAGCCAGTACAGACACTGGGTGCAGATCAAGCAGCAAAAGCTTTCCTGGCACATTTATTATCACACTGAATAGAGATTTCATCAAACATTCACCCCCAAAAATACAGTTACTGGTAGCTCACTGGGGACTCCAGAATATTTGTTCTCCCAGATAAAGCCATTGTCTATAATGTTAAAAAAAAATAAGCCCAGAATGTCTTCATCATAATCTGTATGTACCCAAATTCTTTAGAATTTCATTCAGGAATTCCTCATCAAGCCTTCATCCACATATGGATACCCCCCCAAAAGAATTAATCATTTATAAAGGCTTCAATGACCAAAAAGCCATGACACTTTTCCAAGTGAACTGACTGCCACTCATCCCCAGAAGTTTATTATTTCCTGCTTATTTCTGTGGAAAACAATGACTTTCTGAGCTTCAGGAATCCAACAGGAGTTGGAGGTACCCTGCCCTGAGGTGACTCAATCCAGGTCCTGCATGTGCAGTTCAAGCTCAGTCTGTAAATTTGGGATAACGCTGGCTTGAATCCCTTTCTGAGTACAGGCACTATGGAGAAGCACGGAATTCACTTTTGAATATTCCCTGATGGCAGCTGCAAGATAAAAGTCTGAGACATCTCTCAGTGAGATAAAAGCCCAGGAAAAGTCTCTCTAACAGAGGCCTCTCAGGTTCATTTGGTCTAACTCGACTTTTATGAGGAGAAATTGAAGAAGTTGAACCTTTGGGACAAGTTTATGTGAACTTCCCCAATTCCAGCATCCCAACATGGAGTTGACACTGATCAATCTGATGCTCTCCAAGATGCTTCTCATTTGTTCAAGAAGTAGACATTGCACTAAATCTTTGACAAAATTATCCATTTAAGTATTTAGGTCATGGTAAGACTATACAATTTTTATTAAATAACAGTATCTTTGCCAGCATCAGAAGTTGATAAGGGCATTACCAGAGAAGTGTGGTTTCCTGTAGCATTTTTTTCCCTGATAAAAATTCCTAAAATGGTTTTAATAAGGCAGGTTGCAGGAAGGAAATGAGGACAAATAAAAAAAAAAAAGGCTTTTAAAACCTGACCTTATGGCCCTCCAAAGAGCACTCAGGATCACCACGTCCAAGGTATCCAGGAAATAAAAAGGCAAGAAAACCTTTAGTATCCCACTGAAGTTCACACTCCCAAGAATAGCTTGAGATGGATGGAAAGACTCCAAAACAAAGCCACTTTTCCAGCAGATTTTTTCTTTACTTTTGTACTAATGATACTGAACTGGTGTATTCCATGGCATGATGTGCTGTGCTTTTTAGGAAAGATTGCTGTAAAAAGGGAACTTTTGATACAGTGCTGCTCCTGTTCCCATGCTGTGGAATAGCTCAACAAGAGGGTCCTGAGTATGCTCTGACACATTCCAGGGGCTGCCCAGGGAGGTTTGGAGTGCCCATCCCTGGAGGTGTCCCAGGAAGGGCTGGAGGTGGCACTCAGAGCTCTGGGCTGGGGACAAGGCGGGCATTGGGCACAGCTTGGACTCGATGGCTTTGGAGGGTTTTCCCAACCATTTTCCAAATGATTCTGAGATTCTCTGATCCAGCAGCCAAGGCCTAGAACTTGCCCTTTTTTGCTCAGTCAACCCAAAGCAACTTAAGGAAAAGAGAAATTTGGCTTTAGGAAAAGTGCAATGGAATGCCAAAGAAGGGAATGGGAGGGGGAAAGACAAGCACCAAAAAGCAAAGCAGCTACAGAATTCTGTGCCCAAGGAACCTGAGCTGCTCCCAGAACTGAGCAGTGCCACGTTGTTCAGCACAAGACAAAAGTCTTTAGCCATGAAAAAAACCAGAGAAACCAACCAGGCTGGACAGAGCTTACTGGAAAAAGACTCAAAGGGATGAAGAAAATTAAGAAAAAAAAATACTCAGACAAGAGGCAAGTCACCAGAGATACAGCATTTATGAATAATACTTTTATTTACTAAGAGGGAACCACTGAACATCTCCAAAGACAACCATCCTAATTCACGCTTTCACTTATGCTTATTATCATATAAGAATCCCAAAGATGTTGTCAATCCCACTTGGCATGGACAAAGAAAGTCTTGCTGGGTAATTCCAATGTTCCTGCCCTCAGTCCACCCAAAAACTCAGAAAAGCAAAGGGGATGAGCAGAGAAAATTCATTGCTTTTTCCCTGCTGTAAACAGTAAGTGTATTGCCTAATCTTCCACATTTTTATTTGAAGTCACTTTGGATTGTTAAAACATGGATGGGTATTAAATGGATGGATTCAGATATTAAAGCATGAGCACTTCTGTCTACTTTCCCAACTAATAGGTAAATAATTATCAACAAGATTTAAATAATTTGGGCTAAAATATTGGGTATCTGAATACATAGATGTGAAACTGGTCACTTATTTAAGAGGACAAGCAAGCGTGGAATTTCCAAAAGGGTTTGGGTTGGTTTTTAACGTAACTGGCCCAACTGGTGGTTGTGTGGAATAGAAACAATTTTTTATGTCTCCTTTGCAGAGCAGGAAGAAGAAAATGAAGCATCTTCACTCCACAGTTCAGCATCTGGTATCAGCAGGTTCTGCTCACAGCTTACACAGACAGTGAAAATACCTTTTACTAGAAGTTAACTTTGGGAACTTCAATTCATCTTTCAGTTTGTCCAAAAGGGAACAGCACATATTTTGCACTGTCTTAAGGCAATACAGAATTGAAGTGAAAATTCAGAAGTGAATGAGATGGAGAAAAAACCTGTATGTTGCATTAGTTTCTGGTAATGTTCTGGGGGGAATGCACAGGAAATTAAAAACTTGGGGGTTCTTAAGAGGTTTTAGTGTTTAAAATGGGGATTTTTTCCTACTGGGGAAGAGAAGGGAGAAAGAACAAGCAACTGAGCAAGTGACAATAAGAGAGGTGCTGGAAATTACCTGGGAGAAAAAGGGCACAAGCAGAAGTTAGGAAATGGTCAAAAAGACGAGGAGGAGCCCGAGGATGAGCACGAGGGAAAAGAGAGCAAGAAGAGAAGCACCAGGAGCGAGCAGGGGAGCTGGAGGCAGCACTCACTCCCAAATTCTGGCTGTGGCAGCTCGTGCAGGGCAGCATCCGAGCGGGAACACCGAGCCGAGAGCTCGGAACTTTGAGACAGCAAAAAGTGAGAGAGGCTCAGCGAGGAGGGGACAGAGACTGACGGAGGGATGATTTACTACAGCAGGGCTGGCAGGAATTCCTGGGAATGATGTTCCCCATGAAGTGACAGTGGAATCAGGACCAGTTACCCAAGGCCTGCCTCTGCTGCTGTCCACCCACCCAGCCCATTCCCCGATGCCGCGTGCGGGCTCTGGGACCCGAGCTGAGGCAGCGTAACCCGATTCCCTCCCCCGCACACACCCCGCTGGTAAAAATATAAAATTATGTGTTTCAGCCAACTCACTTTGCAAGCCTGATTCACTGGTTGGGCTTACAAACAGCTGTGCCAGCACAAAGCAGGTGGGAGCAGGCGGCCCGAAGGGAGGCAGGGGAGCTGCTCAAGAGGTCACTGCCTTCAAAGAACTCCTGCTTGTACTCTTTGCCTCGCAACAACTCTTCCAACAATTTCCCTCCAAGTGCTTCCATGATTTACACCCTGTTCAGGAACTTCCCATCGGTTTGCCAATACTTGTAACACATGCAGAACATCATCAAGTTAAATACTGCCCATACCAGTAGATAAAATAGAAAACCAGTTTTTTCTTTTCATCTTTATGCTTCTTTTTCATCATTTTAAATCGGGCATAGGTACAGGTTTGGGGAGAGCGAGGTCATTTTCACCAGCCCCAGGAAAACATGGATAGATCCGGGTGGGTGGAAGGAAAAAGTGGGAGAAAACCAATGTTGCTTGTGTTTTTCTCTGAATATCCTGTTCTTGCTGTGCTGCCCTTCAGCAGCCTCTCAGCACTGGAATTATGTACCAGCCTATGGCCTGATCTCATTCTAGAAGACTGAACTGATCTGGATGAAAAAGAGATAATGAAGTCTTCTCTAATTTCCCCCAAATTTAAGAGGGTGTAGCAGCAGAAGACCAGCAGTTCCAGTCTTTACTCCCCAGCTCCAGTCCCTTTGCCTCCCTCCCCTGCCAGCACTACAGCAGTGTCTCAGGACTGTCACAAGTTTGGTCAGCTGAAACTAGAACACATTATTACTTTAAAAGAGTTTTTAAGACATTTAGCCAGTTTTCCCTCTAAAACCCAAGCAAACTCAAGCACAGAGAAGGCTGGGTCACACACCCAGTGGACACTGGCACAGGTAACTCTCTGTTCCCCAAACTGGTCACTCCCTAAGGCTCAGAACTCAGCCCTGCCAGAAAGGTTGGAGCTTCTGGACTGACAGCATGGAGCTGTGGATGTCCCATCCCTGGAGGTGTCCAAGGCCAGGCTGGATGGGGCATGGAACAACCTGGGATAGGGGAAGGTGTCCCTGCCCGTGGCAGGGGGTTGGAATGAGACAATATTTAAGGTCCCTTCCAACCCTAAGCATTCCATGATTCCATGTATGAATCACACAGAGTGGGCAAATCCCATCAATGTCTCCTTCCTTATGAAAGAAGATGTATAAATGTCATATCCATTGACATTCATGTTTATTCGTTGCACAGATGCTTCTCATGTGCATCAGGAGGAAAGCACACAGAAAACAAGCTGTCCAGTCAATCTCAATCCCCAAAATGATACTATTTACTGAAATACCCCATCACTTTTCCCAAAACTGAGGTATGCAAATCAAACGGGAAAAGAGACTGCAAATTAAAAATCAGCATTTTTTTTAAGACAAACTCTGTTTGGGAAAAACAAGTTCGAAGTCTAATTCCCCCAAATTTCCAAGCAAATCCTAAGTTCCTTGAGCAGACCTCTGTGTGGATGTGCTGAGTCACTCTCCAACCTTAAGAGGCTGCTTCTCTCCAAGTTACAAAGCACTCGGAATACAAACTCCAGGCAAATGGAACTGCAAATGCACAGAGCATCCTGCAATTAAAGCGTCAGACACGGAAACCCTGCAGCTCAGCCCCGCCCGCGGCGTCACCCGGGGACTCTGGGCACCCACCCGGGGACTCTGGGCTGTCACCCAGGGACTTTGGGCATTCACCAGGTGACTTTGGGCTGTCACTCAGTGACTCTGGGCACTCACCAGGTGACTCTGGGCACTCACCCGGGGACTTTGGGGTGTCACTCAGTGACTTTGGGCACTCACCCGGTGACTCTGGGCACTCACCCAGTGACTTTGGGCTGTCACTCGGTGACTCTGGGCACTCACCAGGTGACTTTGGGCTGTCAGTGACTCTGGGCACTCACCCGGGGACTCTGGGCACTCACCAGGTGACTTTGGGCTGTCACTCAGTGACTTTGGGCACTCACCAGGTGACTCTGGGCACTCACCCAGGGACTCTGGGCACTCACCAGGTGACTTTGGGCTGTCACTCAGTGACTTTGGGCACTCACCAGGTGACTCTGGGCACTCACCCAGGGACTCTGGGCACTCACCAGGTGACTTTGGGCTGTCACTCAGTGACTTTGGGCACTCACCAGGTGACTCTGGGCACTCACCCAGGGACTCTGGGCACTCACCAGGTGACTTTGGGCTGTCACTCAGTGACTTTGGGCACTCACCAGGTGACTCTGGGCACTCACCCAGGGACTCTGGGCACTCACCAGGTGACTTTGGGCTGTCACTCAGTGACTTTGGGCACTCACCAGGTGACTCTGGGCACTCACCCAGGGACTCTGGGCACTCACCAGGTGACTTTGGGCTGTCACTCAGTGACTTTGGGCACTCACCAGGTGACTCTGGGCACTCACNCCCCGCCCGCGGCGTCACCCGGGGACTCTGGGCACTCACCCGGTGACTCTGGGCACTCACCAGGTGACTCTGGGCACTCACCTGGTGACTTTGGGCTGTCACTCAGTGACTCTGGGCACTCACCCGGGGACTCTGGGCACCCACCCGGGGACTCTGGGCACTCACCCGGGGACTTTGGGCACTCACCTGGTGACTCTGGGCACTCACCCGGTGACTCTGGGCTGTCACTCAGTGACTCTGGGCACTCACCAGGTGACTCTGGGCACTCACCAGGTGACTCTGGGCTGTCACTCAGTGACTTTGGGCTGTCACCCGGTGACTTTGGGCACTCACCAGGTGACTTTGGGCTGTCACCAGGTGACTCTGGGCACTCACCAGGTGACTTTGGGCTGTCACCCAGTGACTTTGGGCACTCACTTCACCTTCTGGCTTTCACTCCCTCGCTGGAGAGCAGCTCAGGGAGTTCTTTATCTCGTGCTGTGGGCATGGAAAGCACACGAAGCTCTACAAAATGCCAAAATTCCCTGAATCCCCTCTCCTCACCCCAAAGAACAGGAGCTCAGTGCCTTAAGTCAGGCTGTCAATAGGATACAGAAAGTTTGGGTGGATGGGGGTTTTCTGTATGTGAGGTTTCAATCACTGAAAACTTTACTCTTCCATGGGACGCTGGAAAAATCCATTAGAATTTACTTGATTCAGATACTAAAATGAGGCATGAGATAAGTCCCAAACCTAAAACCAAGTGCAGGGTCTGGTCAGTTAGCAATTGCTAACCTGTACCTAAAAAAATTAAATTTATATATTTACAACATTGTGAAAGATAGTTCAGACCACCAAAAGTAAGAGACAGTTCTCCCATTTTTGTCAGTTCTTGAGTGCTTGACTTAGTCTGGAAATTTTTATGGAAATAATTAATAAAGTCAAGTGTAACTCCACAGAGACAATCAAGATTGAAATGTTGGAAGGAAAACCATGCTTCCAACCTATGGAATGTAATCCATACCTGTTTTCTCAAATACATCAAGGAAGTTTATGTATTTGGCACTGTCAAGTTCGGGGTTCAGAGGTTTCAGAACGCACATGACTAACACGAAAGCTAGAAACTGCATTCTGGACCCACTGGGTGATTGCTAAAAATGTATCTTGAGCTTCAGCCTCACCTCAAACCACAGCCCTCAGATTCTTTTGTTTTATGCAAACCAAAATAATGCAAAGATGAAAATTAAGATTTGTTTTTTAAAGTAGCAGTGGTCCGGAGGAAGAAAATAACAGCAAAGCACTTAAAGAAAACTATCAGAAAATATCAAGGGACCTTTTTGCAAATATGGAAGTCTGAACAATAAATTCTTCATCCCATATTCAAACTCTTGTATGGAAATAATCACATATTCTCACATTTCAATAAAATTAGGTATGAACTACAAGACTCAAAATCTTAACAAGGGAGTGAGGCCAACACTATTACAAAATACTGTGTTACACTATGCAGGCCTAGGATTATGCTTCTGAGGTAGAAAAAAGATAGTGATAAATATTTTTTATAAGAGAAATGACATAAAGAAGGTCAGTTAAGTCCCCCCTCTCTCTTATGAGACTTTGGAAATACACATTAAAGGACAGCAAATATAAGCTGAGGAAATCTTTGTCACACCCACAAAAAATTATTTACTGATCTCAATAAGAACATGTTCCTGATTTTAAAAAAAATTCTTAAAAATAAGAACTAGAAGTTATTACGTTGGACAGAAAGGGAGGAATAAAAGAAAGGAAAAATAACTCAAACAAACCACCCCAAGACCCAAAACCTTCTGTAGGTATGTAAGCCTACCATGAACTTCTCCGTACCGAGAGGAGATGTAATGACATGAACTACTCCAATGTTTCATTTAAATTTGTTTTAATAAGCATTTAGAGCTGACTGAGCTTGGTTTTTGTGGAGTGCCAGCCCCAGGCTGGGCCCTGCCAGCCTGTCCCCACAGAGAGGAGGGCCCAGCCTGCTCAGAGGTCACTGCTCATCCCCCGTGTTCCCAAACCCAAGCACCACGTGCGCGCGCTGGCAGCGCGTCAGGAGACCTCGGAAAAATGTCACTTTGTCACATATGGACATTCCTTCCTCCACACACAAAACACAGGGCTCAGTGGGCCTGTGGCACTCCATCTTTTAGATCTCACTTCATTATAACAGCAGCTAAACTGAAACAGATTTTAAAATAAATCTGTTCATTTTAAGTGGCGTTTTTGTAAGTTTTCCAGGAGGGGGTGATTCCAAGATGCAACGCTGGAACCTTGTGAACTGTAAGCAGAATTTGTTTTCTCATTTCTTGAAATAATTGGGTGCTGATTAAGAATATCCAGCAGAAAACTAGAATTAAATGCTTGCTTTATGCAGGTGTAACACAACCATTATACAATAGTTACACAACTCTTTCTTCGCTTAATAAGAAGAGAAAAAAGTGGGGTTTTTAAACCAGGCTTCAGAAGAGAGAACTTGATAACACCACAACTTGGCC
The DNA here is from genome assembly GCA_013397915.1 of Daphoenositta chrysoptera. Lineage (NCBI taxonomy): Eukaryota > Metazoa > Chordata > Aves > Passeriformes > Daphoenositta > Daphoenositta chrysoptera. Next base: position 314,306 of record VZRO01001835.1, read on the forward strand.
AACTGGTTCTCCTTGCTTTATCGGCTTCTGCAATAAATTAAATGGAAATATTCTAGCAAAAGCTTGGTTTTTGGTTTGCTGTGTGGCAGTAATCAAGCAAATGGGCACTGAGTAGAACCTTCAAACCCACTTCTGGAAACCTGTGTCCAATTCTCATGATTCCTTACAGGGGAAAAGCATTCCATGAGTTCCTGGTGCCCATCACATGGAGCAAAGACCTCTTGACTCCAGAATGAGACCCAAAGCAGTCAGAGCTGTCAACAAGCACCAAGGAAGGCCGTGCAGAGCCTGTGCTCCATCTGTCTCCACCTGTGCTACTGGATTTCTCAAGGTTTCAACATCGAGCTCATAAAGTTTTAAAATGTCCATGCTGTGAACATGACTCTGGTTAATTTAACTCCACAGAGATACATAAATGAGTGTTGTGATGGGTCAAAGACTGCGAGGCTCACATGGACACTGCTCTGCAATCGTGGCCATGTGCTGGGGAAAACACAGAGCTGAGAACATCCCCAGACCAACCCTGCAAGGACAAAAGATCAACCTTCCTGAAGGACCACAGCAGGGAAATTATTTCCATTCACACCTCCAGTTCATGAGTTCTTAGACCTTCTCTCATTAAGTTTTTGTACGGCAGACTATCAAATTACAATAATTACCATAAATCACAACCTTTTTATTTACCAGAAGAAAACCCAAACTACAAACACACGGATTTATTTCCCCAAGGCTGTCCTAGAAATGCACATGTGGAATGGACAGGGATCTCCAAGTCAGGAAATCTGACACAAAAAGAATTAATACTTACTCTGTGTTGTAAATACAAACCAAAATGGAAATGAGATCCCAAGAAAGGTCTCTGATTAATACAACACAAACCCAAGCAATTCTTAATTGTCCTTATAAAAACTTTACCTGTGTAACACAGTATCTTACACTCTTCACTCAGACTTCAACTGAATCATTTGTGATGCTGTCTCTAGTAGAGATAGTTCACAAAAGAGATCAATTAACTTCGAAATTCAGCTTTATAATTAATAAGTATATACTAAGCTTATTAAAAATAATAAACTACCAGAGAAAGTTTGAGGAGCTACAAGAGCCATTCCAAGTGAAGCTGTAGTAACTGGGTAGTTGCAAGGTAGTTACTGCTACCCCAGCAGTGCATCTACTACTGCCTCTGGTTTTGGGGAAAAGAGCCAGGAAAGTTTGTAGCCTTTGGTTAGAGCTTGACTTCAGCAAAAGTTTAAAAACTCTGCCAGTGACAGGGTGTAACGACACAGGGACAAGGGGACTGAGGGCACTCTCAGCAAGTGACAAGACACTGAGCTGTGTGGATAGACACACCCTGGAGAGGAGGAATGGCATCCAAAGGGACCCGGACAGGCTGGGGAGATGGGGCTGTGAGAAGCACATGGAGTTCAGCAAGGCCAAGAGCCAAGGTCCTGCATCTGGGATGGGGAATCCCAGGCACAAACCGGGCTGGGAGGGGAATGGATGGAGAGCAGCCCTGGGGAGGAGCACTGGGGGTGTTGGTTGGTGAGAAGCTCAATGTGTGTTCTCAGCCCAGAGCCCCCCGTGCCCTGGGCTGATCCCCAGCGTGGGCTGCAGGGAAGGGACTGGGATTGTGTCCCTGTGTCCCTGTGCTCAGGAGAGACCCCACTGCAGAGCTGCCCCAGCCCTGGGCCCAGCACAGGGAGGACGTGGAGCTGCTGGAGAGAGGCCAGAGGAGGCACCAGGATGAGCAGAGGGATGGAGCAGCTCTGCTGGGAGGAAAGGCTGGGAGAGCTGGGATTGTTCAGCCTGGAGAGGAGAAGCTCTGGGGTGAGCTCAGGGTGGCCTTGCAGGGCCTGAAGGAGCTGCAGGAAACCTGGAGAGAGACAATTTCCAAGGGCTGGAGGCACAGGACCCAGGGAATGGCTTCCCAGTGCCAGAGGGCAGGGCTGGGTGGGATCTTGGGAAGGAATTGTTCCCTGGGAGGGTGGGCAGGCCCTGGCACAGGGTGCCCAGAGCAGCTGTGGCTGCCCCTGGATCCCTGGCAGTGCCCAAGGCCAGGCTGGACACTGGGGCTGGGAGCAGCCTGGGACAGTGGGAGGGGTCCCTGCCCAGGGCACGGGTGGCACTGGATGGGCTTTGAGGCCCCTTCCAACTCAAACCATTCTGTGATTCCATGAAAAATCTGATTTTATTGGGAAGACAGAGATCCATGGGTGCAATCACACACACAGGCAGCATTTGCAGGAATGCTCCTTTCCCTGCACAGGGCCTGCCATAACAATCTCAGTTTCTGAAGGCACACTCTGACATTGACAGAAAGTCACCCCAAGTACAAGAGCACAGAATTCTAAGCTTAGGAACATCTGATCATGGTGAAAAATGTGCATTAAGCTGTTATTCCACAACAGTGACCCAGTGTTTATAGTATTTACGAGTAAGTTTTATAGAAATGAAAACTACCAAGATGTTGTAACACTAACAAAGAAATCAATGTATGTCAAACACTAACTCTGGCACAGCATTAAATTAATGCCCAATTATCCACAAGTTGGAAAGAATAACAATAAAGAAGCCAGAATCAGACATGATCCTGGAAAGTTACTGAGCTTCCAGTATCAATCAGATTTTGAAAGAGTGCATGGAAGTTGATCTGTCTGTGACCACACACCCCCTCTCTATGTATTTGATGTATAAATCCTGATAAAACTGCATTTAAAAACAAGAATATACATGGTTAATACAGCTGGAAGTAGGGAAAAAGCTGTAGTTACAACCACACAGAGCAGAGATCAGTGTGAGGGAACTCACAGTGACCAGGAAAATACAGAACTGAGGAAGTACCAACACATTCACTTCCCTGACTCTGCTTCTCTCCTCTTTTAACCCCTTCCTCGAGTTTTAACTCAAACTGACACCAGGGGCACAAAACTCCATAGAGCAGGTGCTGGATGTTCCAACAGGCCCAAAGTAAATGAGTTATTAGCAATTTATGGAGTTCAGAGAAGCACAGATTTTGAGCTGAACACATAGAGGGAAAGGGGATTTGGAATGAAATGTGTTTGAAAACAGGAAACCACAAAACCAGTGAACAGGTTTTTGGGACAGTAGGATTTAAAAGTTTCACTGGCAAGTTCAATTTAATCATTAAAATTATTTAGCTATGATTTACTCAACTAGTCATCCTACTGACTGGATTTTTTCCAGTAACTCAACAAAAATTCACTCTCAATTTTTTCCCATTATATTTTGAAGGAACGACTCTGCCATCAGAAATCAATTTGTACATTTCCATCCCTCTCTTACTTCACCATCCAAACAGTTACTAAAAAGAAAGAGGAAACTTTTCAACACAAAGAGGTATTAATGTATTATTAACTATTCCTTTAACTGACTCACAACACAGTCTATTTTTATTTGCCTCTGGGGGAAAAGAAAAAGGGGGGAAAAAAAGGATACTAGGAGGCTTTGGAACTTTATGTAACACATCAATTGAAACCGTGGTCTCTCACAGCTGGAACAAAACTGACACTTAATGGAGTTAATTTTACTTTCATTTACTCAGTTCCACTTTCAGGTATTTGGTGCTACCCAGACCCTGGAAACTTTGCATGGAGAATGTTTACAAATAGGTGTCAGCTCGTGGTATTTCAGTTACAGAACCATTTCCCTGCTTTTCCAAAATTCAGAGCTGGGATTTAACTGATTTTGTCTTCACACAGGGGAACTGAACCAGCACCAGAGTTTTCCCACTGTATGGATGCAAGCAGAGCTGACTGGGAACTGTCTCCCACATTTCCCTGGCCCTTCAGTGGGAAATATTCTCCCTGAAAATCACAAGGATGGGACACTTTGGAATAAATAAGGAGATGATAAAGCCAGTACCTTTCAAACTGAGCCACAGTAAGGGGTAGGACACACCAGAGGACTGTTCTGAAGGAATTAAATCCATTTGTCCCAGCAAAGGCAGTCCAGTTATTTTTCCAGTCATGCTTGGATAAATGAGAATCAAATGCAGAATTTTACCTTCCTTCCCCAAAAGAGGAAAAGATGGATAAAACCGTGGATAATCACTGCAATTCTACTGGTATCCTGTGTCACCTTGAAGAGCCAGCACTGGATAACTCCACATATGGAACCTGTCTTTGTGGAAGTAACAATTCCTGATTTTCCAGAGTTTCTCTGGTGTTTTTAAGCCATCCAAGGACTACAGCTCCCATAAGCCTCCTCTTGAAGGACCCATGGAGGTGAGGAAGGAAAGGAAGAGCATTTCCCTTCTCTTGATTACTTCTTTCTCCCCCCAGAAGCTCACAAGAAAAGCAGTTTGCTCAGAGAGGTTTTTGGTATTATTTCAAATAGTCTTAGTGCAAAATCGAACTCTCACTGCATAAACATCAGACTTCTTCAAGTCTGAGTAGCAACAAAGTTATTACATAATTTTTTTTTGTAAATATCAGCCTCTTAGTAAAGAAGAGATGAAACTGTAAACTCAACAAATAATGTATTGTACTCAGTTATAAAGACAAAAGCAGCAGTACTCTGTAAATAATCCTATTCTACAACAACAGATCTATTTACAAAAGGATTTCAGAAGTTATACAAGTCTCCCGTGCTCCCATAAAACAAAGGTATCAGAAAGTTTTGTACTTCCATGTGGAGAACAGCTCTCCAAATGGCATTCAAAATTACCACGGAAAGGCTAAACAGACACCAGGCTGCAATTCTCACTCAGCAACACAAACTGTCACCACAACCTTCAACCTGCAGCCCCCCAGCCAGGGTTAAAAACACCTGAAATGAAGAGGTTTTAACAGGAATGCCCAAAAGATCATCTAATTATAGCAACAAAAAGTGCTTTTTTTGGTACCAGCAGGTTTTAGTCTTCAAATCAGCACCCATTTGAGCTCAGATGAAGCTGTGAAATGCCTGCATGGCAAATAAAGGCTCGGTTTTTGCGTGTTTATTCTTTTCACATACCATCTGAGCAGGTGGTCCAGTTTCAAACATGACTTTAAGATGTGGCACATGTAAGCAAGTCTGTCCTAATTAAATGTCACTTGAAAAGCTCCGACAAGGCACAGGTTTTTCCTGGACACCAGTGGTGTTCTGCTACTTTGTTTAAACTATCAACCAGTTTGCAGAAGTCACTGATGCCCATCACGTGCTAATTCCCAGTCTGCACAACCCCACGGACTTCCAAAATGGATAAATTCCCGGTGAGTCCCTCGTTGTTTCACACGAGCAGGAGAATCCTGGCCATACATCGGCACTGAAGCAGAGAACTCTTGGCTGCTATTAGGTAAAATTATCCTTGTCACTGTCCAGCGTGGGGGAGGGGACGCCAATGACAAGTCCTAAATCCACCCAAGTATTGATGCAGGAACTGTAACACTCGCTGCTCCTGTAACCAACTGGCTTCCCTACCTGCGAGCCTGGAAACAATATGCAACTATTGACCTATTGCCCTCCTGGCTTAAGAAAACCCTGCTCGCTCTTCGTTTTTGAACAAGATAGACTTGCTTCACCCAAGGAATATTCCAAACCCATGAATTAAACTCAATAAGCTTCATAAACTTGGACAGCATTTTTAATTCACAGCAGAAAATGTAAATTTAACACTTCACACACATATTCTACTTCAGACTGCAAATAAAAACAGTCTAGTTCTAAATAATTCATGTAAGCCAAAAACATGAAGCGTAGCCTACAAAAGTATCTATATATACACACACCAAATATATATAGATAATAGTTAACAAATACTAGCTCAGAGTTATTTTCAGTGTTATTATTCTAATTCTATAAAGTATAATTAATTTTCCAAAAATATCCAACCTACAGAGGTTGGGGGGAGGAGGCCTGGAGAAAGAGAGAAACAAGTTTACCAAAACTTTTTAGGGCTACAGACTATGCCAAGGAGGGAAGTTAAATTCTGCTTGGTTACAGGCAGGGAATTAAACACTACCAGAAACTAAATGTTTGCTAATTTATCAGCAGATATCATCTATGTGTTCTTCAACTTCAACACACCTTTCTTAAGAAAAAGGTAAGGAAATACCAAGAAGGTAATAAAAAAAGTTGTTAACTTGTACAAATCCAGGCCCCCATGAAACTCCATCCACCTCAGTGTGACTGCAAGTACCTCCTGGCAAAAGTTAACAGCACACTCTCATTCGGATTCGACCAGGATGGTTGTCAAAAACACGCCTGTCGATTTATTTTGGAGTCGGTTACTCTGTCTTTGTTGGTTTTAAATAACAATAAATGTTTACTTCCTCCGATGGCTGTGGAGTAATAGGAGAACTAAGTAACAGCAGCAATCTAGATACATGATCAAAGAACCCCTACGTGGTCTTTGGACGGGCTAAACCCAAAACTTCAAAGCCGACTGAGATTCAAGAACACGCCAATTTCTAAATTTCGAATTCCAGGACTTTTAAATGCGTTTTGTGATCCCGCGGCGGCAGGAGGGAACTCTGGCCACTCCAGAGGAGCACCCAGTGTATCCGAGGAGGGCTCCAAATTCCTCCAGCAACACAAAGCTGAATCCCTAAAAGGCTGCGGCCAGCTACTAAAATATGGAACCAGGCAATCATTAATGATGGAAAAGACCTCCGAGATCATCGAGTCCAACCTACGGCCACCTTGTCAACCAAACCACGGCACCGAGAGCCACGTCCAGCCTTCCCTAAAGACCTCCAGGGACGGTGCCTCCACCACCTCCCCGGGGAGCGCCTGTGTGTCCCTGTCTGTCCCTGTGCCTGTGTGTCCCTGCGTGTCCCTGTGCCTATTCCCAACGCTGCTCCCTCCTCCTCCCCACCCCCACCGAAGGGATGACAGGCACCTCGCTCAGGTAACTCCTTCCCCATCTCCCGCCACCTTCCCCACCCGCCCCACCGGCCCCTCACAGGTGCCGGGGCATCCCAATCCTCCCCTACAACAGGTGATGCTCCAAGTCCTGCCGCCCTCCTCGCCGCCAGCCCGGCCCGAGCCCTCGCACCCGCCCACCGCAGGGCGTTGCGCATAACACCGAGAGGCTCCGGGCGAGCTCCCTTCCTCCATCGCCGCTCCCAAGGCCCGGGAAGCCACAGCCGCGCTCCAAGGGGAAAAAGGCCGCGGGCTGCGGAGGGGCGGGCGGGGATGGATCCCGGCCCTGCCGCCGCTCCCGCTCTAAGATGGCAGCGAAGCGCTGCGGCCCCTCCGCCGCGGGCCCGGGCGAGGCGGCCCCGGCTCGTCCCGCGGTGCGGCGTTTCACTCACCCGTGCGGCGGCTTCTCCCGGGGCGAGGCCTCTCCCTCGGCGGGGCGAGCGCCGGGCGCGTCCTCCCGCTCTTCCCGCTCTTCCCCGGGGGCCTCGGCGGCGGCGGCGCCTCCTCCTCCCTCGGGCCGCGGGTCTGCCCGCGGTGGGAAGGGGAGCCCGGGCGGCCC
>VZRO01001835.1:322445-357347 GCA_013397915.1 Daphoenositta chrysoptera
AAAGGCACTGCAAGCAGCCCGGAGTGGGAGTCTCGACCTGCTCAGGGAAGGTTCCTCTCCCCTCGCTATTGCGTCCATGGGTCTTTCTCCACCCGCTCAAAAATATCCCCCCTAAAAACGAGTTGGAAAATGCGCTGAAAGTCGTCCGGTGTGGGAGCCCCGACCTGCTGGGGGAGTCAAAGAATTCTAGAAGGTTTCAGAATTGCATCTAGGGGGCTTTCTCATCCCCTCAGAAAATCAATATATTCCCCGAGAACAAATTAAAAAACCGCACTAAAAGTCAGCCGGTGTGGGAGCCTCGAGCTGCTGAGGGAAGGCTCCTTTCCCCTTGGAATTGCGTCCAGGGTTTTTTCTCATTCCCCTCAGAAAAAAAAAAAAATATATTCTCCCAGAAGTGAGTTAGATGTGGGAGCCTCAAGCTGCTGAGGCAAAGCTCCTTTCCCCTCAAAATTGCATCCAGGGGTCTTTCTCATCCCCCTCTGAAAATCAATATATTCCCCCAAAATGAGTTTTAAAATGCACTAAAAGTAGCTTGGTGTGGGAGCCTTGAAGTGCTGAGGGAATCACAGAATAAAAGGCTCTTTTTCCCTTGGAATTGCATCCAGGGGTCTTCCTCATCCCCCTCAAAAAATCAATATATTCCCCAAAAAATGAGTTATAATATGCACTCTAAGTAGCCCAGTGTGGGAGCCTCGAGCTGCTGAGGGAAGGCTCCTTTCCCCTTGGAATTGCCATGTTGGTGCTTCCAGCCTAAAGCTGTGACAGGGGGTTTTCAATTTTTTTTTTTTTTTTTTTTTTTTTTTTTTTCATTTCTGGAATGCCCACGAAGATCAAAAAGTAGAGTCTGGCCTTTATCTAATACTTTAATTCTGACGTGTGATACTTTAATCTAGTCATTTCGGTTCCCAGCCAGCCTCCTTGGAGAAATTAGGACAAGTTACTTGTTCCATTTGCTTTTTCTTCCTGTTTTAATATTTTTTTATCTTGGCTTAAAAGGTGGAAATAAGCAGCCAAGGATTGGAAGCCGGATGCAGCCACAGCCAAAGTCCCCCAAATAATTGAAGTGTTGAGAATTTTACTTCAATTCTGTGATGACAGAATCCCAGAGTGGGTTGGGGTGGAAGGGACCTTAAAGCCCATCCAGTGCCACCCCTGCCATGGCAGGGACCCCTCCCACTGTCCCAGGCTGCTCCCAGCCCCAGTGTCCAGCCGGGCCTTGGGCACTGCCAGGGATCCAGGGGCAGCCACAGCTGCTCTGGGCACCCTGTGCCAGGGCCTGCCCACCCTCCCAGGGAACAACTCCTTCCCAAGATCCCATCTAAACGTGCTCTCTTTTTCAGCTTAAGGCCATTCCCCTTGTCACTCGCCGTGAAAAATCCTTCTCCAGGGACAGGGGTGCACAGGGAAGAGCAGGGGATCGTGGGACCACCCCAGGAGTCACAGTGAGGTGTTAGGTGAGCTGAAATTATCCATGGAATTGCACCTTACAGCCGTGGGAGGTGCTTGGGAGCACCGTGACTTAAGTGGTCCTTTCTCATTCCCCTCAGCTCCAGAAAGATTTGAGGTCACTTGGAGCTGCTTTTGAGACTTCTCTCACTGACTCTGAGTGTGGCCAGAACGTGGTTCTTGTCCTGGGATGTGGAAAACCCAACACCTGAGGGAGCTGGGAAAGGGGCTCAGCCTGGAGCAGAGGAGGCTCAGGGGGACCTCACTGCTCTGCACAACTCCCTGACAGGAGGGGCAGTGAGGGGGGGTCGGGCTCTGCTGCCGTGTCCCAAGGGAAAGGAGGAGAGGAAATGGCCTCAAATTGCACCAGGGGAGGCTCAGGTCGGNTTCCAATATATCAAAGGCCAACCTCTGCCCAATCCCTCAGTCAGGAAGGACAGCTCCGCTCTCAGAGAAGAGGGTGGGAGGGGCATTCCCTGAAGATTTTTTCCCCTAAAATCTCCTTCTGGTCTGTGTGAGTGCAGTGGCAGAACAGTTTCTCTGCTGCTCAGTGTAGGTAACTACAAAGCTCACAGAAAGTTGTTACACTCACTGCATTGCTGTAACTTCTTTAACTTCTTTGGGTTTGGGGTTTTTGTCAGGTTTTGAGTAGGGCTTTTTTTTTTTTGCTAACACTTAAAAATATTACACAGTTATAAAGAGTTTGCATTTGCTCAGTCATCCTCTACTTCTATTTTGCTGGCTATACCCAAGCTCTGGCACCTTGGGCAGAGATAAAATGTCCTTTAAAAGGTGATGGCATCTTTTAAAAGTTTTGTTTTCCAGCACAAACAATTAGATATTTTTGGCTTGTTAATTTTATTTTGATAATGAATAACCTGCATGGTTCTTCCCTTGTACAAAAGTGTTCTCTTCAATGTCCATTTCATTAAAAAGCTTGGGGAGGTTGAGGTTGGACATCAGGAGGAATTTCTTCTTGGAAAGGGTTGTCAGGAAGTGGTGTTCTCTGCTGGAAGCAGGTTTAGGGCTTGGGTTAGGGATCCTCCAGGCTGGGATTCCAGCAGAATCCTGCCTCACCTGGAAACTCTGCACACGAGGTGCCCTGGGAGCTGGGAGTCCTCCTCTGTGCTGGGAATGCAGGTGAAGGTTTCCAGCGTTTGGGAAGTGAGGCTCTGCCAGGCTGGCCCTCGGCCAGAGTTGTGCTCCATCCACTGAAGGTTTGGGTGGGTTTTAAAACCAGGTCAGCTTCCTGATCCATTATGTAACACATCCCAGAAATGGCTGTGCTGGAGAAGCCAAGAAGTTGGCATTGCACGGATGTGGGGTGGCCGTGAGGGGCAGGAGGTGATGGGACACTGCAACTGGTTTGGCTGGAACTCCACACAACAGCCCAAAATAAATGTGGCAGCAGGAGAGGTTCACTTTGGGGAGATCAGCTTTGGAGAGAAGCAGCTGAGGTAACAGAGATTGAAGATGAAGAATGAGAAATAGTTGTGACCTGGATGAAGGAGATCCAAATTCTTGCTTATCCAGAGTTATCAAATCTTACTCTTTTTTTATTTTCTTTAGAAAGGGAGGGACTGCCAAGACAGGAAAGACTGAGAGTCCTTTTTTTTTTAACTCTCCATCACCAACCACCCTGTAGTAGGTTTGCAGTACTTGAAAATAGGAGTTTGTGTACGTTCTATAAGAATTAGTGGACAGGCTTGTAAGAAATACTTGGGTTTCTCTTCGTAAAATACCACCCCTCAGAAAGCAGAATATTTGGAGCCAAAAAGAACAATAATAAGTAGAAAAATTGAGGAAAAATAAGAAAAAAGTATATTAAAAATGAGAAGGAAAGAGTGGAGAAATGAGATCTAAGAGAGAAAATAACGTACAGCAGCCTAGAGAAATGGAACAGATGTGAAAGAAACAACAAAACAGCTGAAGAGTTGGAGCTGTTCAGCCTGGAGAAGAGAAGGTTGTGTGGAGACCTCACAGCACCTTCCAGTGTCTGAAGGGCTACAAGGAAATCAGAGAGGGACAATTCATCAGGAACTGGAGTGACAGGACAAGGGGGAACAGCTTCAGACTGACAGAGGGGGAATTTAGGTCAGATACACAGGAAAAATTGTTCCCTGTGAGGGTGGGCAGGCCCTGGCACAGGGTGCCCAGAGCAGCTGTGGCTGCCCCTGGATCCCTGGCAGTGCCCAAGGCCAGGCTGGACACTGGGGCTGGGAGCAGCCTGGGACAGGGGAAGGTGTCCCTGCCAGGGCAGGGGTGGCACTGGATGGTTTTTAATGTCCCTTCCAACCCAAACTATAATTTTATGGTAGTGGAGTGTGATTATGGGTAATATGTCCCAGTTTTTCCCTTTTCAGCCTTCCCCCATGGAGCAGAGGGGCCCATTTGCCTCTTCACTGTCTGCTCTGGGAGGCTTCATTCCATGATCCAACCTGCCCTTGTAGCCCTGCAGTTTTCCTTCTGGAGCCTTTGCATCTCTGCCTGAACTCCAGGCTTCCTTCACAGCAGCCATGGGCACCCTGACTCTTCCAGGGCTCAACATTTGAACTTTGAGTACAAGTTTTGATGTAGATGCTGTGTGGTACCAGCAGCAATTCCATCAATCCTCTGTATCCAGCACATCCGCTGCAAGAAGGGTCTTCTTAGGTCACCAGGCCCAAGCTGGAGAACCTCCAGCAAGAATTCCATCGTAATTGAAAAAAAGAAAAAAAGAAAAAGAAAGCTGCTGCTGCTGTTGTGTTTCTCCCCCAAAGCCACCACACAGCTCAATTCCTCTGGTACCGGGCCCCAGCCCGAAGTGCAGTCCCAGCAGAAGTTCTGACATCACTGCCACTTCCCAGAGCACCGCAGCAGCTCCCAGACAGCCTCCCTGCTAAACGAAACCATCATCTGGAGGGAGCAGCTTGTGTTTCGCCTGTCAAAAAGGTGCTGCTAAGTAACTAATGTGGTCCAGCTCTTTTTAGGCCAGAGAGGTTGCCATGGTAACCCATTCGGATGGAGATAGATCGGCTTTTGAGTCATCAGCAGAGCCGGCTTCGATAGTACCGGCTTTGGATTGACAGCCAGAGCTGCACACTGTGTAGGTTGGCATGCCTCTGGACCAGAAGGTCCTGGAATTGCTGCTGGATGAGGCTTCTTCCAAAAAAAAAAAATGTGCATCTCCCTGAGTTCTCCCTGATACTCTCTGGAATTGTGTTCCGTGGTGTTCTCGCTCATGGTGAAGATCGTGCTCCTGAGGAGAAAAAGTTTCTTCTCCGGTTTAAAACATCAGACAAGAATTTCTGGACATCAGGAGGAATTTTTTTTCATGGAAATGGTTGTTAAGCCTTGGAAAGAGCTGCCCAGGGAGGTTTGGAGTGCCCATCCCTGGAGGTGTCCCAGGAAGGGCTGGAGGTGGCACTCAGTGCTCTGGGCTGGGGACAAGGTGGGCATCAGGCACAGCTGGGACTCGATGCTCTTGGAGATCCTTCCCAACCTCAATAATTTTTTGATTCTGTGAAAAATCCTTCCCCAAAACCATGGAGTTTTCTGGGGAAGAAGTCTCTGGGAAAGAGGCTGAGTTAGTTATGCTAGGGAAAATGTATACTTGGAAGCTGTATCCCAGAAGTCCTCCTGAGACCCCTTTCCACGATAAATATATTTGTAGGCGTGCAGAACAGTTCCTGTTAAAGTCAGATGTTTGAAGAATTGTGAGTCTTTAAAACTGCTGTAAATCAAGTGCTACAATGTCAGGTATTTCCCATCTGGGAGCTTCTCTACACCCTCAATTTCCAACTTTTAGAGGAATCTTCTTTCCCTCTGTTTGAAAAAAGGTGAATTTAATCATAAAGTTTCCCTCACATCCAAAAGGACCAGTACAATGCATGTCTCTTTAAAAATCTTTCTTTGGTTTTGCTGATTGTAACATCATTGGATCTATCTACACCTGTCCAATGCCCAGCTTTTGCTTCTCTGTCAGAATTCCTGGAAGAGTCAATAACTGTCCTAACTGTCCTCAATTCCATTAAAATCAGGTCCTTCATTGGCCCCTTCCCTTTCCAATACAAATTCCCTGCTCTCTTGTGCAGCAGGACCTGTGTCTTTGCTGGCCAAAAGGAGAACTTTGTTCTTGCTGTCAGGAGAAAGCTCCTTGTGCAGCTTCCACAGGGATGTTGTTCTTGAAATTCCAGCACATGGTATTTGTGGTATCCTGACACAAATCCATTGAAGAAAGTTCTTAGAAGTATGTTGTGCTTGGTGCTACATGACCAACCTCCTGCTAGCTGAGAAATTGTGACAAGTTTGAAATAAATTTCTCTAAAATTGTCACTTACAGAGCTTCATTAGGCTAAGAAGTCATTCTTCAAGCAGTAAAAGCAGGAATGTTTTGTTGTCTGTCCCTTTTTCCCTCCTAGATCCTCTATCCCATCCCAGTTCAATATACAAGAAAGATGGAGAGGGACATTTTACAAGAGCATGGAGTGGCAGGACAAGGAGGAACGGCCTTAAGCTGAAAATAAGTAAGTTTACTTTAGATACTAGGAAGAAATTCTTCCCTGTGAGGGTGGTGAGGCCCTGGCACAGGTTGCCCAGAAAAGTCCAGTGCTCAGTCACTGCAGAGGAAAAAGTTCTTCCTGATGTTCAGGTGAAACTTCCTGTACCAGTTCAGCTTTTCCCAAAGTGCAAAATGGTTTAGTGATCAGCCAGGATCAATCCTCCACCCAGCCACCATCACAAAACATCTCTGAACCTCTTTTATCCACCACCTCTGCCCAAGGTGGGTGAGTCAAAGGTGGCTGAGCATTGTGAGGAGTAAAAAAAAACACTACAAGAGCTGAGCTGAGGGTCTAATCAAGATTCACTCAATTATTAACCCAGAATAAAGAGTTTGTATTTCCTGCTGTGCACATGAACCGGAGGAGCTGTGTGTGCATCACCTCCCTGTGAGGTGCATTCCAGCCCCGGCTCCCTGGGTGTCCCCACTGCTGTGGCCCTGGGGCGTGTCCTGTGGCATCACTAATGTAGGCTAATTGCTCTGTGGGCCAGCACTCCTCCTTTGTAGGGCACCGTTTTCGGGGCCTGCATTTCCCCTCCGTGAGCTATTCCAGGGAACTGGCAAGGCAAGGTCGGTGCTGACCTTCTGCTGAGATCCCTCTGCATTCCAGAGGGACCAGCCGGGCCTGCAGGGCCCAGTCCTGCCAGGATGGAGCTCCTAAAATAACTGCTGGGCAGGGCTGTGCTCCCAGGGCAGGGATATCCCTGGAGCATTCCCAGGGTAGCTTCCCCAGGCTGGCTGAAACTCTGGAGAGGTCACAACGCCATGGGCACCTGTGGGGGAAGCACCAATCTGGAACTGGTGTGGGAAGGACAGTGGCACACAAACCAGTTGGTGCTGGAGCCAGCCCGCTCTGCCATGTGTAAATCAGGCCCCAGTTCCCTCTGGAGGTGCAAAGGGGTGGAGGAATCCAGAAGGCAATGAAATCATCATCTTGACTCTGTTGGACCTCACAGTTCTCCATCCCCATCCTTGTAAAGAGGCTTCAGGGCTGCCTAGTCCCTGCTGTCACTGTCAGTGACTCCACCCTGCAGAACTGCCAGGATGAGTTAAAAAACAGCCATGGACAAGTCCTTCCTGGCTTTCAGGTCTCAGGACATCAGAAAACTGTGTTAAGGGTCCAGCACCCCAAAAAAGAATCTGGGGTAGAATCACAGACTGGTTTGGGTTGGAAGGGATCATAAAGGAGGGCCAGGACACAGGGAATGGCTTCCCAGTGCCAGAGGGCAGGGCTGGGTGGGATCTTGGGAAGGAATTGTTCCCTGGGAGGGTGGGCAGGCCCTGGCACAGGGTGCCCAGAGCAGCTGTGGCTGCCCCTGGATCCCTGGCAGTGCCCAAGGCCAGGCTGGACACTGGGGCTGGGAGCAGCCTGGGACAGTGGAAGGTGTCCCTGCCCATGGCAGGGGTGGCACTGGAGGGGCTTTAAGGTCCCTTCCAACCCAAACCAGTCTGGGATATGATTCTGTGATATGAGGAATGGAAAAGAAGTGGTTCAAATTGGGGACAATTGGCAAGCACTGATGGAAGATGAGGTGTGCTGCTTGTTTAAGTGGTATTTCATAAATAGTTGAATTGTTTCCCAAGAAATCTGTCAGGTTTGAAATTGTCCAATGGCCTTGGTAAAGTTGGCAAATCTGTGGAGATGGAAAAGATTTCATTGAGCAGCAGCTGCACAAGAAACTCTCTGTGCCAGGGGTTGCACCAAACCACATCTCTGGTCTCTGCTAAGAGCATTACCACAAATTCTCTCCTTTCTGGACAATAAAATCAACATAACTCCAGGTATTTGATATTTTTGTGTGCAGGGCCCATCAGGTTTATGAATGCTCAGCCTGGTGCTGCTGCGTGCTCACATCACAGAGCAGGACACACAACACTCGTGCTCCCAGCACAGAAAGTTTCTCTCTTGGTTTATAAAACCCAGTTATGAAAAACAAAAGCTGAAAAATCACCTCATTCCATTGTTTTTCCCTCTTCCCACCTCTGTGTCACAGCAAGTCTTTTTACAATAAGCCACAAATGAATTTTGATATATTGGTATATTGACAGAGGAGGTTTTGAAAGGTGTTACTTCAAATAAGTGAAACTGGACTGCTGAACCCAAATTTCAAGCAGAACATAAAGAATTCCAATTCAAAATTCAAACAAAGCTAAATGAAAAGCATAGAGAAAATTCCAAGTAGCCAGATGCATCCATAATAGTATAAATACAGAAAAAATAACATAATGTATGTACTGTATTTATTCTATTTATTCTGTTAGAATAAAACTCTAGTCCATTCTATGTGTATGAGTATCAAATGTAAATCTCATATTTGACACAGAGAAATCTGAATTACTACATTTTTAAAGAATTCTACTAATTAAATACTAATTAATGGCATTTATGTACATGGGAGACTAATAAAAAGCAATGCTCCAATTTACACAGGAACTTTATACCTGGGATGGACAGAGTGCACAGGGGTTTTCCAACGGGAACATCAGGAACAGAACACTTCCTGACCTTATTTTGGGGATTTCAGGATAGTTTGGGAGGGGTTTTGTGTGTGTCCAGAACATTCAGGCTGAGACAAACATTCAACTGATCCTTGTTTGTTTGTTTTCCATTGTTTGCAGGTTTGCCAAGCTTTAACTGCTTGGAAGAAGTTTTCTGTCCTGGGTGTTGCTTCAGGCTGATTTTTTATTCTTTAAACCTCTTCTCTCTTTTTTTTCCCCGTTTTAAGTGGAAGAAACAAGGAGAATTTGGGGGTTTTTTGCAAGGGTAATATTTTGGTCAGGAAAATTTATAAGCAACTGCAAGTTTCAAAGGCTGAAAACAGCAGCAAAAAAAAAATTTCTTACTTAGATTGTCACAAGAAAGAACTTTTTGCTGTCTTTTTTATGTTGCTTTTCAAGGCAGTCAAATCGATGTGTAATAAATTAAGTAAATATGCCAACTCTGTGGTATTAATTTTTACCCAGATTCCAGATTCTAAGCATTAACTTCTTAGCCAAAGTGACAACAACACAGTTCAACATGGACCTGTTCCACAGGGGGGAAAACTGCTTAAAAGTTACTTCTGAATTGGGAAAGTTTTCCAAGCATTTGCTGTTCCTTTTCCCAACAGTGTCATAAACTCCAAAGCCAGGGCTCTCTGCAGAAGCTTCCAGTTGTCCTTGAAGGCCACGGCTAAGGGAGTAAGGGAATGCTGGGATCAGAGGAGTTTTCTCCAAAATTCCGTTTTTCATAACTGGCATGTTCAGATCACAGAATCACAGAACCACAGAATTACAGAATCATGGAAATCACAGAATCCCAGATGGTTTGGGTTGGAAGGGACCTTAAAGATCATCCCATCCCACCCCTGCCATGGCAGGGACCCCTTCCACTGTCCCAGGCTGCTCCCAGCCCCAGTGGCCAGCCTGGCCTTGGGCACGGCCAGGGATCCAGGGGCAGCCACAGCTGCTCTGGGCACCCTGTGCCAGGGCCTGCCCACCCTCCCAGGGAACAATTCCTGCCCAATATCCCACCCAGCCCTGCCCTCTGGCACTGGGAAGCCATTCCCTGTGTCCTGGCCCTCCAGCCCTTGGAAATTGTCTCTCTCCATCTTTTTTGTCAGCTCCTTCAGGTACTGGAAGCCTTTTTGAGATGTCAGGAAAAGAACTGCACACACTGCTCAGTATGCAGGGAACTATGGATTTATACCAGGGTGGCTGTGCTGCAACGATCTCTGTTTTGTTCTCTTAATTCCAAATATTTGATTTGTTTCTCTCAAGAAAAGGGAACATTGTGCTGATATTTTCATGGAAATATTAATCGGAACCCAAAGATCTCATTTGTGAGTGGAAAAACAACTTACAGCCCACACATATGTACACAGAATTTCCCCCCCATGTGCACCAGCTTACTACATCAGATTTTATCTGTCATTTTATTATCCAGTAATTCAGCCTTGTAGGGTTTTCAGTTCTCCAGCCAGCCCTTTAACTGCATCACAATTTGTCCTCTACCTTTCCTTTACCTGAATGCCTCAATACCTGGAGCAATCTGTGGTGTCTCCCTGCTCAGCCCCTTTCTCCAGATCATTGAGGAATACTTGGAGCAGCACCAGTCACAGCACAGCTCCCTGCAGACTCCTCCTGTGATCTCCCCTTCTCTGAAAACTGACCTTTGAGTTCTGTTTTATTTCTGTTTCCTCTCATCCAGCCAGTTTTTGATCCATTCTTCTCTTGCTTTTTTTGCATAAAGGCTTTTTAAAAAATTATTTCCCACATGATGAAGGCAGGGACACCTTCCACTATCCCAGGCTGCTCGAAGCCCCATCCAACCTTCTATGAAAGTTAAAAATAATTTTCATAGTGTGCCCAGTTTAAAATACTGAAAATATATCATTAAAATATATCTATCACTCAACACTTTGGGTTGATATCTCCTATCTATTTAAAATCTATTTAAGGGACTGAGTTACACAGTTTTCCTTCTCTTTGACAAGAAGAAAACTAAAAAATCTGTGTTCACTGCCTCAGGAAGCTCCAACCACCAGAGCAGTCAGGGTGGAAATATCCTGCCATTACCATACCTCACACTGCACCCCAGTTACACACTCCTTACAACCAGGAGAAGGAAACATCAGCAGATAAAAACTGAGCCATGAATTGTAATCTTACACTTGGAGTTTCAAAAGCTATTTATGTCACAGGCAAATGTAAACAGCTGAGGGCGTGGAGATCAAATCCTGATACAATTTTTTTTTCCCTTGTCCCAAATCAATATTTAAAAAACTTAAATTAAAATATTTCTGTTCCATTTCAGTCCCCTTTGAGGTCACTACAAAACTTTGTTCCCACATAAATTCTGGGCATAATATTTTTTTTGTTTAATACTACTGTCAATGTTTTCAATATCTATAAATCCCAAATTATTTTTCAACTGCTATCAAAGAGTCAGTCAATTTTACACATTAATTTTTCATTATTATTTTAACATCCTTTTAACAAAACACTTTTTTTTTTAAACACTGCCTACTACAATTCATTGCTGCTGGCAGAATATACAAGTTTTAGTTGGAATGTGCATTTATTTTGTAGTGGTTTTATTCTACCTTCCTGTATCCTGCCATAGGTTATCTGCCAAATTCCCAAACATTTCCTCCATATCCATCAGTTCTCACACACAAGCCTGCAATATTCACTATTTTTTATGAGTTTCTTTTTTATAGATATCAACTTGCCCATCATCATTCAGGATATCACAATACAACCTTTTATTAGGAAAAACGACCTAATTCATACCTAATTATTTCTTTCTTTAATTTTTTTTCTGATTCCTAAGTACTTTTTATTCAGGATATTCTGTCATTGTTTTCTTTCCCTGACAGACTCTTCCATTATTTTTTTTTTAGTGTCTAAACCACTTGTGTTGTTTTATCCACTGTTTTTGTCACCCCTACACGTTTCATAACATTATTTTCCTTATTTGCTAATTCTTTTGAGTGACAAGTAAAGCTCAGAGCAATTTTCAATCAGTTCAAGCCCTTTTTAAGGTATCTAATGACAGTTGCTCTGAGGGAATTCCCTTCAAAACTGTGCATTTTGGCTGGAAAATTAGTTCATTCTTAAACACCTTTAAAGTTCTTCGACCAATATTATACTTTATGGGGGTTTTGCCTTTTATTGTACCTCTCTCAGTTTAAATAATTTCTTTAGACTTTTTTTCCTGGATTTTCCCCCAGTTTTGTTTCAGCTCAATTAGCTTTTTTTCACCTTGGCCTGTGAATAAATGTTTGTTGCCTTCTGTAGTATTTTTTCATTAGTTCTTTTAAGTCTGATATACTTTAAAGCATAATTTTTAATGAAAAGGAAATTTCTGTGCAGTGGGGAAATGTTTTAGAAAACACTGGTGAGATTTAATGTGTGTACAGTCCCTCTATGTGGTGCAGAGATTTTAATTTCTTTTTTATTACCTTTCTCCTTTCTGAGGCATTCAGGAACACCACCAGTTGTGTGGTGCAGAGCTGGGATTTGCTGATTTCTCCACCAAAGATAATGGATTTCAATTTACCTCCTTTTGTTCAGGGCATCACTTGTTTCTTCTACTCCCTCCTTGGTGCTCAAGAACAGCCTTTCCAGCCAGGTGCTCTGAAAAACAGTTTGTCAAATGTGCTTAGAGAAACCATGAAATGATCTCAAAATTGTCCAAAACGTGCAAAATATTTGAAATTACTGTTTTATTAGACTTAATCATCTCTGAGCTCTTCTGGTGGCAAGTAGTGAACTTAAAATGTAGGATTTTGTCATGACTTCATGTCAACTGTAGAATTTCTCCCATTGAATTCCTTAAATCAAATCCCTTCCAACCCAAACCATTCTGTGATTCTACACCACTGTCCTCTGAGCAAAGATTTCAAAACTATTAAACAAACCAAAGAAAAACAGATTCTGGGTACCCAAAAAGTTTGGGTAACCCCAGCTTCCCTCTGGTTATTCCAAATGAGGAATGCTGTCATTCTGTGCCAACTAATCCATACATTTCAGCTCTGGGTTGAGGCAAATATAGAAATGGCATTATTCCAAACAATTTAAATATATTGGTTAAATGATGTCCCAGAAATAATCAGGTAGAAAGTGGAAGGTGGTTGGAACTGGATGATCTTTAAGGTCCCTTCCAACCCAAACCATTCCACGAGGATTCTATGATAATCAGGAACAAAAACAAATGTATGGATCATTCCACTGAAGTTCGTATCATTTTTCCATTTCCTTTCAGTTTAGGTTCATTTCTTACTGGAGTTCTTCTATTCAGTTCTGCCTCAGCAAAACTTGGAAACAACAACTGAAGGGCCCAGTCAAATTTGGGTTTGGTTGACTCCACAAGTGGGGTTACATCCAGGATGGATTGGAGCAAAATACAGACTCTCTTAGTTTAGTTCTTTGTGATAAACTCAGGAATAATCAGAATATATTTATTTAATCCTGTTCTTGCAGCTGAACACAGCAATGCACGAAACAACAGCAGTAACAATTAGAGAAATTAAGTAATTAAGAGCCGTCCTACCACAGTAGCTACTGCATTTCTACATGAATTCAGAGCTGCTAAATCACAGAATTCCAGAGTGGGTTGGGGTGGAAGGGACCTCAAAGCCCAACCCATCCCTCCCCTGCCATGGCAGGGACCCCTTCCACTGTCCCAGGCTGCTCCCAGCCCCAGTGTCCAGCCTGGCCTTGGGCACTGCCAGGGATCCAGGGGCAGCCACAGCTGCTCTGGGCACCCTGTGCCAGGGCCTGCCCACCCTCCCAGGGAACAATTCCTTCCCAATATCCCATCCAATCCTGTTCTCTGTCAATTTAAAACCTCTCCCCTGTCCTTATGAAAATTCCCTCTCCAGGAACAGGATTTCTTTTGGCTCATCCAAATTATGAATTTACAGGGTATCCACCTCCTACTGAATTATTTTGGAGGATTTCAGCAAAACCAGTGAAACAGTTCAAGCGTCAGAGCAAAGGCTGGAATTTTTGGCACTGAGCCCTCTCATTGTCAGGAGCCTGCTGCCTTCGTCCACTTGGAAAATCCTCCCCAAATTTGGGCAAATGGTGAGACTGACAATTTTAGGCTTCATTTGGGAATGAGAATTCCTTCAGAAGTTCACAACTAAAGGGAAAAGGGGCTTCTCAGTGGAATATTGGTGCCCACAGCCTGGAGTTGGGAAGGGAATTCACCTGTCACTACATTGGGGCTGGCAGTGATTACCTGTCCCACATGGGGATATTTCTCTCCCGTGAAATAGTTCTTTTATTCCTCCTGTATTTCAGGGTTGAGAGGTTTTTTTGTGGGGTTTCTTTGGTGTGCTTGTTTGTTTTTTTGGGGTTTTTTTTTGTTTTTTGGGATTTTTAAAAATAATTTTATTTACTCCACCTGCAGAGCTGCCCCAGCCCTGGGCCCAGCACAGGGAGGACGTGGAGCTGCTGGAGAGAGGCCAGAGGAGGCACCAGGATGAGCAGAGGGATGGAGCAGCTCTGCTGGGAGGAAAGGCTGGGAGAGCTGGGATTGTTCAGCCTGGAGAGGAGAAGCTCTGGGGTGAGCTCAGGGTGGCCTTGCAGGGCCTGAAGGAGCTGCAGGAAACCTGGAGAGAGACAATTTCCAAGGGCTGGAGGGCCAGGACACAGGGAATGGCTTCCACTGCCAGAGGGCAGGGCTGGATGGGATATTGGGANCACCCAGAAAATTATGGGATTCTTTCTTCAAAAGAACAGCCCTGAGGGGGTGAACTCTCACTGCAGAGACCGGATTTGGGCACGGATTCCTTGGAAAGCGCTGCCTGGGTTTGTTTGTGGGATCTGTGTTGCCAGGCAGAGGGGCAGCTCCTGCCTGCACCAACGGGAGCTTTTTCTGGACACGAGGCTCCAGTTCCTAGAAATGAGTAACTGAAGTACCTTGGAAAAAGTTTCCCAAGAAAAACAGCTGATTGTGAAAGTGATGGCAAAAAAAATCTACATGCTCAGAAGCAACTGTGCTGTCCAAGCTTTTATTTTCTTCTTTTGAGTTCTCTTTGGATGGGGTAAAAAATAAAACATAGAAATCCCTCTTTACCTGCCCCTCAGTAATTAATGACAGTAATTAGCTATCTGAGTCCTGCCAGTAATATTCAGTAATCCCAGTTAAATGCTCCTTTCTTTTTACAACGACCACTTTCCCCGTCTTCCCTGAAATGTGGGACAGCTTTGATATCTCACTTACTTCCCTAAACAGGAGCATGCAGTGGGTTTTGCCAAGTTTTCCAAAAGCACTGCAGGAGAAAGGGACATGGATGGATTTCGGTACTGAAGGGGTGAGGAGGAAGAGGACAGAACCATCTCCCAGGTACTCCCACCACTGACAGGGCTGTGTTTATTTTAATAATGCGAATCTGAAAAAAAATTACTTTTCCTGAATAATGCGTGAAGAATGAGGTGGAAATAATGACTTAAGAAAGCAATAAAATTCAGAACTCGGCTCCTGCTTTAGAGATTTCCTTCAGGACTTGCAGTTCCACCGATGGACAACTCCTGGTTCCGCTGAAATCACGGGAATTCCGTCTGAGGCCACACCTGGAAGAGATGGAAGCATTTCCCCTCAGCACTCGGACATTTCCACACTGAGCTTTTCCGTGCTCCAGGTTTTTAAGGCGAAATTCCTCACTGCGTATTTTGCAAGGCATTGCCTTCCCGAATTTACCGGACGGGTTGCGGGGAACTTTGGGGACCGAGGCCGTGCCGTGTTTGGAAATTCAAAGCGATGAATCCCGCGCGGAATTAGAACAGAGACAAGTTCGCTCGTCGTTTATATCGGTGCTTGTGGCTGTACGGTGTAATCAGAGGGATAAATTTCAGGACAGCGAAACCCTTCCCGGGCTCCCATTGCCACCGCCCTGCTCCGAGCGCAGCCCCGCAGCCCTCACAAGCGCCATTCGCGGGCTGCAGGAAGCGGTGGCGGCCCCGCCTACAACTCCCGTCAGTCGAAGCGGTGGCGCCCCCGCGCGCAGCGGGCGCTGCTGGCGCGCAAAGCACGCCGGGAGCTGTAGTTCGCAGGGGCTAACGGCGGTGCGTCACTCACCCCGCCCGCGCGTTGCTGTGGCAACCGGGGCAGGGGGCGGGGCCGCGCGGGAAGTGGCGTCAGCGGCTGGGAAGTGACGGCGCGGAGGACCCGGATGTGGAGGGGGCGGGGCTCCCGCGCGCCCCGCCCCGGGTCAGGTGATCGCGGGGTCACGTGACGGCGCGATGGGCACGGCGCTGGACGTGCGGGTGAAGCGCGCCGGGAAGGTCTATCGGGACGGGGTGCGTCTGTCGCGATAGGCGCCGCGGGGCCGCGGGCTGCAGCGGGTTTAGGCGCGGGGCGAGCCAGGCCAGCGGTGTCCTGGGGTGCTTTAGGAACAGCATTCCCAGCAGTCAGGGGTGACCCTGCCCCTGTGCCCAGCCCTGGGGCACCTCTGGGTGCCGTGCCCAGCTCTGGCTCCTCAGCACAGCAGGGCCAGGGAGCTCCTGGAGCGGGGCCAGCGGAGGCTGCGGGGCCGAGGAAGGGCCTGGAGCATCTCGGGCCCCAGGCCAGGCTGAGGGAGCCGGGGCTGCTCAGGCTGGAGAGGAGCCCCAGCGAGAGGGGCCCTCGGGCCGGGCTGGCCCCGGCTGCAGGGAGGGCTCAGGGCAGGGCCGGGCTCTGCTCCGGGGCCCAGCAGTGGCACCAGAGCCACGGGCAGGGCCTGAGCCCAGCGATTCCCTGCACAGGAGGCAGAACTCCTTTCCATGGAGAAAAGGTGGCAGAGCCCTGGAACAGCTGCCCGGGAGGCCGTGGAGTCTCCTCACTGGAGACATCCCAAACCCACCTGGATGTGCTCCTGTGTCACTGCTCCAGGTGACCCTGCCCTGGCAGGGAGCTGGGCGGGATCATCTCCAGAGGTCCCTTCCAAGCCCGGCTATTCTGGGGTTCCGTGAGTCTATCGCGGGCACTCGGGGTCTGTCGGGACACTCGGGGTCTGTCGGGACACTCGGGGTCTGTCGGGACACTCGGGGTCTGTCGCGACCCGGCCCTGCCGCGGGTCCTCGCCGGGCTCCGGGGCCGTGTCCTGGCCCGGGCTTCCCGCTGGGAATGGCCCGGACCGTCCTTGGCAGCGGGGATTCCCCGGGAAGCGGAGTCGTTCGCCCTCTCCTGTCGGTGCTGTCGCGGTGTCGGCGGCTTTCCCTGAGTCCCAGAGCTTTCCCTGTGTCCCAGAGCTTTCCCTGTGTCCCTGCCCGGACCTTTCCCAGTGCCCTTTCCTGGAGCTTTTCCCCCGCTCCGAACTCTCTCTGTCCCTGCCCGGAGCTGTCCCGATCCCGCCTCGGCTTCCCGGTGCCCTCCCGTAACCAACAGGTGCTCAAATCCGGGATTTTGGGCGTTGCCTTTGGGATTAAATGTCGCTTTTTGTCCTTCCCCTTTTTCTGGGTACAGCGGGAAGTCCCTGACCCAGCTCTGCAGAGGCCGATGTGGCTTGAAGGGAAGGAATATTTTTAATTTTTATCACTGTTTATCTAGAAATCCTGAGTAGTTCAGCAGAAATGTTCAGGTCTCTCTTTTTGTCTTGCCATCCAGCCACACACTTGTATCACAAAAATCCTATCCATCCACCGAAATTCCATTTATTGGGTGATTTTAATGTTGGAAAACTGGATTTGAAAGGAAGGGCGTGCAGCATCTGTCCTATAATTGTCAGATTATCAAGAGAATGGCTTTGGCAAAGCTGAATTATTCCCTTTAGGAATTGCTCCAGAGTGATAAATACTGTCTGTGTATCACTTTCACGTCATTTTGTGCATTATAAAATTATAAATTATTAGGATTTTTTATATTTATCTATTTCAGTATCTCAGTCCTGTGTCTGTTTTCAGTTTGACTGAACCTGACTTGCTTTATATCACTTTTAGCTGGATTTTTTATTTTAATATGGGAAATGAATATTCCCTCTGTTTTAAGATGCAATTATGATACTTGTGGTCAGTCAATCTGTCAGTTTTGTTTGTAGCTTCCACTTTAACTCCACGTGGAAATGTTTGTAATTTTAGTTCATTAAATGGGCCTGGAATTTGTAAGTCTGAGATGAAAACACAAAGATGGAAGAGCTGTACACCAGGAATCCAACACGGATTTTTAATAGGAATCTTGTAGGGACAGCAAGGAATGGAAGGGACCTCAAAGCCCATCCAGTGCCACCCCTGCCATGGCAGGGACCCCTTCCCCTGTCCCAGGCTGCTCCCAGCCCCAGTGTCCAGCCTGGCCTTGGGCACTGCCAGGGATCCAGGGGCAGCCCCAGCTGCTCTGGGCACCCTGTGCCAGGGCCTGCCCACCCTCCCAGGGAACAATTCCTTCCCAATATCCCATCCAGCCCTGCCCTCTGGCACTGGGAAGCCATTCCCTGTGTCCTGGCCCTCCAGCCCTTGGAAATTGTCTCTCTCCAGGTTTCCTGCAGCTCCTTCAGGCCCTGCAAGGCCACCCTGAGCTCACCCCAGAGCTTCTCCTCTCCAGGCTGAACAATCCCAGCTCTCCCAGCCTTTCCTCCCAGCAGAGCTGCTCCATCCCTCTGCTCATCCTGGTGCCTCCTCTGGCCTCTCTCCAGCAGCTCCACGTCCTCCCTGTGCTGGGCCCAGGGCTGGGGCAGCTCTGCAGGTGGGGGCTCACCTGAGCACAGGGGCAGAATTTGGAGCTGTTTTTTCATTCTGAAGAAATATTGAAAGAAAAATTTAACTTCAAGTCATCCTTCCCCTTCCTGCTCCCGGGACGTGCACCCTCCCCATGTGGAATTGTGTTGTTGCCGTGTGACAGGAAACTTCTCCTTTGTTAAAGCAGTTCACACGTTCAGGGTTGTCCTTGCTTCTCATAGTTGAGCTGGACTCATTTTTTAAAGCAATAACCTAATTGCTTGTGCTAATTAAGGCCCTTTAGCAGAGCAGTGCAGAATTTAGGTCAGCTTTTCTTCGCTGTCCCTTTGTGCCCGTGCCTCCTGTTCCGGCATTTCCCACTTGCTGCAGATCCTCTTTCCAGCCTCCCAGGATGTCAGCCTTGATTGGGATGAGGGTGTTTTCCTGCCACCTCAACCCCCCTGACCTGTTTTTGCCGTCTTGCACCATCAGGAAAGACAAAAATCTGCCCAAATTCCCAGTCTGCTGGAGAGATCCTGGTTTGACCTGGTGGGGTGCAGGGTGAGCAGTCAGGATTCTCCTGTGGTTTGGAGGGAGCTGTACCTTGGAGCCTGTTTGCCTGGGGAAGGAGAAGGTTTATCCCCAGGGAAATCTCCAGTTCTCAACCACCTGCTGCCCTTTCCAGCTGGGAATATATCAGGTTTGAAGCAGATTCTCCTGTGTGGGAGAAGGGAAGGATAAACCATGGAGTGTGAGAAGAGAGTTGTGTGTTGCTCTCCTGAAGTTTATCAGTTTTGCAGTGTTAAAAAGTCTGAGTTGACACTCTGAGGGTGCAGCATTTTCATACAGAGGATATTCCGTGGACAGCACATCCTTCATGGGATGAGTGACAACATTCCTGAGTCACACAGCTCTTGCCTTCCATTCAGGTTCACTTTGAAACTGTTTCTTCACGTTCATTTTTGTATTTTAAATCTCTTCTGCTCCACTCTTGAGCTGAATCTCACTTTCAGCTTGGCCATCCCTTTTCCAGCTGTGCCTGCTCTTCCCTCTCCCATGGCTGACACCATCCCAATTTTCACACAGCAATTCCTCCTGGGAGTTTATTCCAACACATCAAATGGAACTTGGCTGTTACCAGCTGACCCAATGAGAGGGTTTTTCATCTTCTTAGACAGGAAAATCTTGAAACTTTGGGAAGAAGTTGAAGCTCGTTGAGCTTGTCAAGAGGAGGATGGTATTTTTAAGAGGAGGATGGTATTTTTAAGGAAAAACCAAAAGTGCAGAGCTCTCATCCTAATTTCCTTCCTCAGTGTTTGTCTATCCTGTCAAGTTTACACCATTTTTTGTGAACAGGGTTTTTTTGAGTTTGAAGATCTCGGAGTTGCACACTGTGTGGCTAACAGCCTTGAAAAAATGGATTTAAACAGATGTTTTCCTTCTTCCTGTTAGGAAATTCTTTCTGGAGTGGTGGTCATAACCAGTAAGGACACGGTGCAGCACCAAGGGATCTCCTTAACCATGGAGGGCTCCGTAAATCTGCAGCTCAGTGCCAAAAATGTGGGCGTGTTTGAGGCCTTCTGCAACACTGCCAAGGTAAGACCTGCACAGGTGAATGTTTTTAGCACAAAAAAGCTCTTTTTTCTCAAATGAAATCTTTCCTTAATGGCTCTCAGGTGGTCAGAGCTGTCCATGGTGTGGAAGTGATGGAGAGCAGGGAAGTGCTCAGCTTTGTCTGGAGATCACAGAATCCCAGGATGGGTGAGGGTGGAAGGACCCTGGTGCCACCTCCCTGCTCCAGCAGGGCCATCCCAGAGCACAGGGCACAGGGTTGTGTCCAGACTCTTCTGGAATATCCCCAGTGAGGGACATATGATGACATCTTGGGAGAATTTTCTTTCAGGCTGAAATGCACTGCCATAAATAGTTAAAAAGGGTTACTGGATGATGCACTGAAGGGCTGGGATTTAAAGAAAAATAATGAATTGTGTGATGTTATTTTTGTTAAAGTGACCATATTTAACTGGGCTTCTGTGCCAGATCAGACCGCTTCACAGTAATTCCTGTGGAGGCCATGGAGGGGTTCCTGGGCATGGGACAGGACTTGCCCAGATTCCTCTGGAGAGATTGGGACCTGTGGAGCCCCTGGAAGAGCTCTGTGCTGCTCCCCAGGGCTGGAACTGTGGGGTTTGGATCCCAGCAGGGCAGCTGAGCCCAGGCTCCCCAGGGACAGGGCTGTGCTGGTGGGAGCAGGGCAGGCTGGAGGCAGCTGCCTTTGGAAAACAGTGGGGTTAAGTTAGGATGGCCTTGAACTGGGGAATCACAGAAGGATTGGGTTGGGAGGGACCTTAAAAATAATCCATTCCCACCCCTCCATGGGCAGGGACACCTCCCACTGTCCCAGGCTGCTCCCAGCCCCAGTGTCCAGCCTGGCCTTGGGCACTGCCAGGGATCCAGGGGCAGCCACAGCTGCTCTGGGAATTCCAGCCCAGACAGCAATTCCTTCCCAAGATCCCACCCAGCCCTGCCCTCTGGCACTGGGAAGCCATTCCCTGTGTCCTGGCCCTCCAGCCCTTGTCCCCAGTCCCTCTCCAGCTCTCCTGGAGCCCCTTTAGGCTCTGGAGGGGGCTCTGAGCTCTCCCTGGAGCCTTCTCCTCTCCAGGTGAGCACCCCCAGCTCTCCCAGCCTGGCTCCAGAGCAGAGGGGCTCCAGCCCTGGGATCAATTTAGTGCCCTCCCCTGGACTCTCTCCAGCAGCTCCACTTCTTTCTTGTGTTGGAAGCCCCAAGAGTTGGGGCAAACAACAGTAAAACTGCAGAGAGAAAAGAAATGTCACCTCCAGGGCACCTCCCCAGTCAGACCAGAGTTAACCCTCATTCCAGGGAGAGACCTCCCCTAAATAATAATAAACTTCAGAGCTCAGAGGGGATGGCTCAGTGCTCAGCTGCACAGGCTTGGTTATTCCTGCTGCTGTTAAGGGTCATAATTTAGGAAATGAAACTCCACTTCCCAAAGCTGGACATGCTCCTGTTGAGCTCCTTGAATGTCTTTGGTCATTAATGTGATGCAGCCATAAAATATAAATTGTTTCTTGAGAGAAGTTTTAATATTTCTTTTCATTTTAAAGAAATATCCTAGGAGTGTGTGTTTAAAGAGGTCCCTGGGATTCTGGAAATCCAGGAATTCTGTTAGAGATTAGATGTTGTTGGTTCTCTGTCTCAACCTAAACCTCTTAAATATTTATCCTTGCAGCCTATTCAGATTATCAACAGCACCATTGAAATGGTGAAACCAGGGAAGCTCCCCAGTGGCAAGACAGAAATTCCCTTTGAATTCCCACTGCAAATGAAGGGCAACAAAGTTCTGTACGAGACATACCATGGAGTCTTTGTCAATATCCAGGTGAGGAAGCCCTGTCTGGTGAGAAAAATAGGAATTTTTATCTGCAGAATGCATTCTAAAGTGGCTTTTAATCCATGGAAATTGAGGATGAAGTTTGCTC
This sequence comes from Daphoenositta chrysoptera, assembly GCA_013397915.1. NCBI lineage: Eukaryota > Metazoa > Chordata > Aves > Passeriformes > Daphoenositta > Daphoenositta chrysoptera. Next base: position 344,053 of record VZRO01001835.1, read on the forward strand.
GTGTTTTCTTTTCACACTGACTGAGCCTTCCACGTCTTTATCCAGTAAATATTTAAGGAATGATGGCACAAACAAGGTGTTCTGCCTGAAATACCTCAGCAGAAAAACTGTAACCTAAACCTGAGCCATCCTGATGTTGTAGGCAACTGTATCCATTCCCTTCCTGAAAAAAAACCCAGCAGCACAGTGGGGTTTTATTCCAAATAAATGTGGAATTTCATAATGAAAACTTGAAGTGTTGAGAGCAAAACAAATCAGGAGTTGTTTGCTGGGGAGAGGAGGAGTAACATTTCCTGCCCAGATCTGTATGCCTTGTGGAAATACAATTTTGAAATTTGATCTTTTTTGGTTAAAAACTGCTGTACCATAGGTGGGTTGGTTTATTTGGGGGATTTTTTGTGGTTTTTTTAGGGGGAAAGTCTTTCTTCAGCCATCTCTTGAAGGTAAATACTGTGTTAGACAATGAAGTTTTATGTCACTGGAATTAAAAAAAACAACCTAATAAACTAAATAACCCCCCAGTAGCCTGACAGAAGTAACTAAAAGGAAAAAAAATCCTTTGTTTTTTGTCTATATTTGGATGTTTTATAAATCCTTTCCATCTATTTGCTCAGTTTTGGCTTCTTCCCTCATGTAACAGCTGTTGTTTGTGGTAGGGATGTCAGAAATGGTGCAGCACTGGTTGAGTTACTTCCCATATCCCAAATAACTTACTGTGATCAATCAGTCAGTTTGAGGTGCACTTTAATGGGGAATATTTGTTTTATTTTGTCATTCCTTCTCTCCTCTGTAGCTTTTCATGGATAAATCTCATTAAAAAATAGTGATTAGATTTCAGCAGAACTTCAAGAGTGGTGCTCTCCTGAGGAGGGAAATGTAACACTGAGGGGCTGGTTAGGAGACACTTCCTAAACCTCTGGGCAGTTTAATTGAGCCTCTCTTTCTTGATTTAGGGATTATTTGTGGGTCCAAGTCTCTGTTCTGATGCAGAAACCTTAAATCAGACACTGCTGGGGGGTTGTGGCCATGAACCAGGAGTGAGGAACCCAAATCCCTGGTCTGAGGGAGGAATTAAAAATCAAACAAACTAAACAAAAAACCCCCCATTCCAATAAATTCCCTGTCATGTAAGGACACTGGGAGGCTTTGTTGGAGATGCTGAAGTGTGGGATTATTGGGGCAACCAAGGTCTTACTATTTTTCAGCCACTGAAAAAGTTTAAGTTGAAAAAGTTCCCCATTTTAGCCCACAAAATTGGAAGCAAATTCACCTCGTTGCCCGATTTTAGGGCAAAGTGCTGCTTTGAGCTCATCTGTGTGGCTGAAGACAGTTCCCCATTAAATACCCCAACAACTGTTCCCACTCTAAATCCCACAATCCCACAATAAAATCAATGTGAGAGGGGCTGTGAATACGTCACATTGAAAATCCAAAACAGGGTGGAAAGCAAGGCCATAATCACCCTTAACTGAGTATAACAGCAACAACACTCTGCACAGAGGCAGAAAGGAGGTGAAATTTGGGAAGGACTGAGGAAATCTGAATTAAGGCTCTTGTTTTTTCCCTGTGCCATCCCTTTCCCCAGTACACCCTGCGCTGTGACATGAGGCGCTCCCTGCTGGCAAAGGACCTGACCAAGACCTGTGAATTCATTGTCCACTCCCTGGTGAGTGTGGTTTGTGTTCATTTTGCAATTAATTCTTTTTTTTGATTGATTTTTTTCCCCCCACTTCCCTTAAAGTTAATAAGGGAACAAAAAAACCCAAATAAACCCACGGAAATTGTGATAGCGACATGAGGGATTACACAAGTGTAGATCAGAATATCCTGAATTGGAAGGGACCCCAAGGATTATCAAATCCAGCTCCTGGCCCTGCACAGGACACCCCAAAATCCCCCCTGTGCCTGAGAGCTTTGTCCAAAATGTAGGAGTAAAGGAAATCTGCCCCAAACCAGAACCACCCCAAAGAGCTGTTGTTCTGATTAGAAAAACCCATCTCTCTTTTCATTTTAAAGAACAAAGAGGAGTTGGATTTTCAGATGTTTTTACAGTGCCCTGAGTTTATTCTCTTGTTCATCCTTTGACTGCTGAGACAATGGGGTGGTCACATAAATATGATGTCATTTTTCCAAACACTGTTTTGAATTATCCCAGGAGTTCTCAGCCAGAGGTTCCAGGCTCCCACAGTCCTGGAAATGGGAGTTGGGTGGTGAAAATATCTGATTTCTGTTCTTTAGATGAGGAATTCTGATTTAGAGCCCTGAGTCAAAAATACCACAGCTGGGTCTGCCTCAAGGTGGAAATCATGGAATCTTCAAGGTGGGAAGAGACCTTCAGGATCATCCTCACCCCAAACCCTGTCCCAAGGGCCACATCCAGATTCCTCCTGAACACTTCCAGAGGCTCCACCACTTTCCTGGGCAACTCATTCCAATGCCTGACCACTCCTGCAGGGAAAAATTGTTTCTAATCCTAATCCTTGTGGGAGGAGGTTGGACTCCCAGAAATGCTTTGCTGGTTGTTACCGGAGTTCCTGTGTAGGATTTGGGGTTGGTTTAGATTGACCTGTGCCTGTCCTGAGCAGCTGAGGACAGGACAGACCTGATGAAATGTGTCTTTTTCCATCTCTAACTTGCTGGAACATCCTGCTTGTATCATTCCTTTAAACTCTAACAGGACAGGAAATATCAAAATATTTTGTGTTACTCAGGACTAGTGGTGGAAATGTTATTTCAGTTCTAAAGGACCTTTTAAAAAGATTTACTTTGGTGCTACAAACAAGTTTCCTGTTGGTAAGATTTCAATATCTTCTGAAATATCTGATGCTACATTTTATTGGGCCATTATTAGATTTATAAGTGAGCCACACTTGTCAGAGGAGTGACAAATCACATCTCATGCAGTTTTCCTGCGTTTATTTCTCGTTCCCACTACAGCACTTCTGAGCTCACAAGTCAGTAAATCATGAATCTCTCAGTCAGGGTGAATTAATGAGGTTTTACTGAACATATAATTCTCACTGTCAGTGCTCAATGTACCATTTCCCTTAAGCTTATTCCGTGCCAGAATTTGTCATTTTTGGGAAAATGCAGCCAATCTTTTGCTAATCTCTTCCATCTTGCAGCTGGGCAGCAGCAGCAATTTGGAATTCTTGAGCAGTGAGGGCAGATCCTCACTCAGAGTTCCAGTTCAGCCCCTTGCTGGTGGAGAACAAGAGGGAGGCAGAGTTTATAAAGCAGATTTGAAGCAATGGACACAAGTTCATTTCGAATCTCCCCTCCCCAAATTTAATAGTGAAAGGAAACATTCCAAGGGATGTGTAAAATGAAGTTATTTGTACACACGGAAATGGGAAATTGAACTTTTTTCTCCTCTCTGCTTGAGATGGGGAGGGTATTCCTGCTTTTCCAGGTGGTTTAGGGCATCCAACCGTTGTGGTTTTTAATATTCTCTCTGTTTTGGAGATCAGTTACAGTTTAACCCTTTCCTCCCCTGCAGTCACAGAAAGGGAAGCTGCTGCCGAGCCCTGTGGACTTCACCATTACTCCTGAAACTCTGCAAAATGTTAAAGAGGTAAAAGGATTTTCTTAGTATTTCATTTAAATGTAACACTTGTGTGATTGAGTGAGACCAGAGGAGTGATTAAATTCTGCTTTGTAGATAATCAGCTCTCTTTTTTATTTTTCCATTTTCTTTTTCACCTTTGTAAGCAATAAAGTGGTTATTCCTCATCTTTGCACTGTGGTGACCAATTAAAGGCGGAATTTTGCTCAGGAGTGGTTAAATAGTTTTATCCCTTTCCTGAGTGAAGGATGGGAGTGGAGCAAGGGAAAACATTCTATACCATGAACAGCCAAGAGCCTTTAAAAATGTGCATTTTGAGCCTTGGTTATGTCTTTTTTTAGAGCCCCTGTGGCTTTGGGAAGCCTCAAGGAGGGCAGGGTTAGATGGGATATTGGGAAGGAATGCACTGGGAGGGTGGGGAGGCCCTGGAATAGAATTCCCAGAGCAGCTGTGGCTGCCCCTGGATCCCTGGCAGTGCCCAAGGCCAGGCTGGACACTGGGGCTGGGAGCAGCCTGGGACAGTGGAAGGTGTCCCCACCTCCTTCACCACACGGTTCCAGCTCCTGGATGAATTCTAACAGCCAAGTTCTGTCAGTTCTGCCCAGGAAAAATCCATCCATGGAGTGGATGGAGGAGCAGGAAGGATGCATGTCAAGGGAGAAGATTGTAGGAGAAATCCCAAAATTTCAGGATTACAGACTAAAACAATTAAATTTAAGCTACCTAAGGAATTTCTGAACTCTTTGAGTTCGCAACTTTGGAACTGGGGAATTTTCTGCTTATTTTGATAAGGTTTTTGTTTTTGGCTTAGTCTGCTCTTCCAGTGGCATCATCTCCTCCCTCCAATCTTTTCAGAGAGCCTCCCTTCCCAAATTCCTGATCAGAGGGCACCTGAATTCCACCAACTGTGTGATCACGCAGCCCCTGACGGGGGAGCTGGTGGTGGAGAGCACCGAGGCGGCCGTCAAGAGCATCGAGCTGCAGCTCGTCCGTGTGGAGACCTGTGGTGAGCCTCTGTCCATGGGAGGGGCAGGGAACAGGCTGCAGGAATTCCCTCCATCCCTTCAGAGGGAAACAGGGAAGAGCATTAAAGAAATGCCAGAGCATTAAGGCCTTGCAGGGTTTGCACTCTGGAGGAGTTCATTTAAACCATCTCCATGATCCTTAACTCTGTGAAGACATGCAGGGCACTTTTCCTCCCTAATCCTGGTGTATCTCCATTGGAAATTTTGGCTGCTGCTTCCTCTCATCTCCCTCCGTTTCCCTCCCTTCCCTCTGTCCCTCCTGCCTTGCCCAGGGTGTGCTGAGGGCTACGCCAGGGACGCCACGGAGATCCAGAACATCCAGATCGCCGACGGGGACGTGTGCAGGGGCCTCCCCATCCCCATCCACATGGTGTTCCCCAGGCTCTTCACCTGCCCCACCCTGGAAACGACAAACTTCAAAGTGGGTGAGTGGGGAGGCGTTTTCAGGGGAGATGAGTGTCCACATTCCCTTTAGATTGGCAGCTGAGGGGATAAATCCATCAGGAAGAGCCCGGGACATCCCTCGGCTTCCCTGAACCTGAATCCTGCTGGATTTCAGGAAGAGCCCAGGACATCCCTCTGCTTCCCTCAACCTGAATCCTGCTGGATTTCAGGAAGAGCCCAGGACATCCCTCTGCTTCTCTGAACCTGAATCCTGCTGGATTTCAGGCTGAGAAAATACAGCCCAAATACTTCCAATACAAACAGCTGTGCAGCCACTAAGCTACTCCTAATAAAATTCCATGATGAAGGGACAGGAGGAGCAGGTCACATGATTAAACATTTGAGTAATAAATAGTCCAAGAATAATATCCCTCCTTTTCCTCACCAGGGAGAATCCCTTTTCCTTTCCTTTCCTTTTTGTTTCCCACTCTGCTGCTGAAAGCCCTGGAAGCAGCAGGGTTGGTGTGGGTGTGACTTTTCTTATCTACACCAAGTGCTCCTCCCTGCTGATTGTTGCCAAAATCCAACTTTTCTCTTAACAAAATCAGGATTTTCCTCACTTGTTCAAATAAGTACTGCGAGAATCCACTTGGCTGGTTTGTATTTCTTCCCTTCATCCTGCTGGAATCTGTTGGCACAGAATCTGTGTCCAGTGATTTTCTGCAAAATAATAATATTCTGTATTGTTTTGCCATTTTTAGCTCTCAAATAGCAATTTGCAGTGAGAATTTCAATTTATTTTGATTTCTACTTCCCTTTATTAACTCGGCCTGGCTTTCTGTTCTGTCTCCATTAAGGATTGATTATTGATCTGACATTGATTTTGGCTTTGAAGGACACAATGGAGTATCCAAAGAGTAGATTTTCCTCTGGAATTTTGTGTTTCACAGTTTGCAGGCCTGTTGTATTCCAGTATTTAAATTCCTAAGGCTGTTACATGCTGGAAACAGGGAATGGGTCTGTCCTGGAATTCTCCCATTCCATGCTTCCAAACACCATCTTGGTGGAGGTGTCTTTCCCAAAACTTTTTGCTCTTTGATATCTGAATCCTGTTTTCCAGAGGATTGTTTGCCATAATTTATCAGTGATAAACCAATCCAGAGGAATCCTAAAGATCAGAACAAAGCAGGATTTTCTAGGAATGGTCCAAGGGTTGGGATACCTGGGTGAGGTTCTGCCTGGAGTGTTCAGGAGCTCCTGCCTCATCCTGCTGATAGGATCCAGCTCTTTATGGAATTGGAGTAGGATTGCTGCTGGGATTCAATTTCCTATGGAATTGGAGTGGGATTGCTGCTAGGATTCAACTTCCTATGGAATTGGAGTGGGATTGCTGCTAGGATCCAGCTTCCTATGGAATTGAGGTGGGATTGCTGCTAGGATCCATCTTCCTATGGAATTGGAGTGGGATTGCTGCTAGGATCCAGCTCTTTATGGAATTGAGGTGGGATTGCTGCAAGGATCCATCTTCCTATGGAATTGAGTAGGATTGCTGCTGGGATCCAGCTTCCTATGGAATTGAGGTGGGATTGCTGCTAGGATCCAGCTCCCTATGGAATTGGAGTGGGATTGCTGCTAGGATCCAGCTCCTTATGGAATTGGAGTGGGATTGCTGCTAGGATCCAGCTCCTTATGCAATTGGAGTAGGATTGCTGCTAGGATCCATCTTCCTATGGAATTGGAGTGGGATTGCTGCTGGGATCCAGCTCTTTATGGAATTGAGGTGGGATTGCTGCAAGGATCCATCTTCCTATGGAATTGAGTAGGATTGCTGCTGGGATCCAGCTTCCTATGGAATTGAGGTGGGATTGCTGCTAGGATCCAGCTCCCTATGGAATTGAGGTGGGATTGCTGCTAGGATCCAGCTCTTTATGGAATTGAGGTGGGATTGCTGCTGGGATTCAGAGTTTCCTCTGGAATTCTCTCCTCCTTTTTTCCCCTTCTCCCAGAGTTTGAAGTGAACATCGTGGTCCTCCTGCACGATGACCATCTCATCACAGAGAACTTCCCACTGAAACTCTGCAGGATGTGAACACCCCCAGGAGAACCAGGGAAGGATTTACTGGGAATCCCTCGGAGGGAAAGTGGAACTTTATCCGTGCCTGACCTCAGCTGGAGCCACCTCCCTTCCTTCTTCCTGTGGGTACTTCTTGTGCTTTCACCTTCCTGTTAACCTGGCCAAGACTTTGCCTGTCTGGATTTCCCAGTCCTGGCAGGATTTCCCAATCCTGATGCCTTCAGCAACCAGTTTTCCCCATTTTTTTCTCAGGAAAACCCTGAAGGAATCATTCTGTAGCTTCCTACAGCTTGTAGAAGTATGTAGCAAGTTCCTCTCTTGATTTAATTTTGTAACACTCATTCCAAAGTCCTTTGAAGACCCCTTAAAACTCACAAATCCCGTTATAGCCATACTGGGAGGGTATGGGAATTGTGGTATGATGAGAAATAAGGTCTTTGAAGGTATAAAAAATGGTGCTGCAACAGTGGAAGGTGGTGCTGTGGGATCTGTCCCGAGGTGGATGGGAAATGAGTGATGGCAAATCCCACCACAGAAATTTTGGTCAATTTGGGAACTGGATTTTGTGTTGGAGGAATAAATGAATGTGTTGGTGACTGTACAGCCTGAAGGAAAAGTAGTTCAGTAAGAAATAACCTTCCCAACTCAAACAGCTCGTGGGTTTTGATGTTTTAATGCAACAGCCACAACTTGTGGATTTTCTGTTAATTTTCCATGTGGGGTAGAGGCAGGCTCAGTCTGTATTATGGAAACTGGAAATGTAAAGAGGAGCACCTGAAAAGGCAGAATTAAGGAAACTGAGAAAAATCATTTCCTCTGGTTTATCCAGGAGCACTGCCAAGAAGGAGAATGTAATTCCAGTTTGGGCCCTGATACTTTAGGAAGAAAAAGCTGAAATTTTCATACCAATGTCTGGGAAGGGGGAGGAAAATGCTGTTGGCTGAAACTTAGCACTTTTCCCTAAAACCAGGAGATGGTACTGGGGAATTTGGGGAAGTGAAAGTCACTCCTTGGAGTCTCCAGTCTGCTCCAGCAGTGCCAGGAGCTGCCAGCTCCTGCTGTCCCAGGGGATGTGGAAAGAGGGGCTGACCTTGGGAAGAGCTGCAACCCCCCAAAAATACTGGAAGCTGAAAAGAATTCCAGTGCTGGAATTTTTAGGCCGTAATTCTACAGCACAGAGTAGTTACTCACCCCTAACTCAGGCTGAGCAGAAACACTACACACAACAACGTGTTGGGCTGTAGCAGTGATTTTATTTTTTATTCAAGTGGTAATTAATACACTAACTAATGAGAGAGGAGTTTAAAACTTCAACTGGGGGAGAAGTAGCAGTGTGGGGGGAACAAGTGATCCCTGGAACTACCCAAGAGCTCCTAATCCATGTCATGCTCCCTGTATTCAGACAACAGAATATTTGATTTTTACTTTAAGATTCTCAGGCTCTTCTGGCTGTTTGGGACAAATTTGTAAGTGTTGAAGGTGCTCTGGCCAGTTCAGACTCACAAACAGTGGGAGAACAATTCCCTGAGCTGTTGGAATTCTGTCCCTCCTGCTACTGGTGACCATTCCTGCACAAAATGCAGAGGAAGTGTTGCTTAAGAAGCCTTTAAAAAATCCTTTTTAAAAAATCCTCACCATTTCAACAGACCAGCTCTTCAACAAGGGGGAAAATTAAAATTTCAACTTTATTTTGAGATTAAAGAATTGATCTATACGAATAATATAAAATTTTGGCTTCCAAATGTTACTAAAATCATTATTTAAACGATTTGAATTCTCAGCTGTGGATTTATGCACAGAGAGGAGCTGCAGGGATGAACTGCAAGGACCACAGCAGGCTTGAATTCTGAATTGTTTGTGCCAGAGGAAGGGAATGTTGGGGCTGTTCCCATTCTGCTGGTCCATCCTTTGGGTCACCTACTTGTCTGACACTGGAATAAATCTGAGGGAGAGGCCCCCTCTCCAAAGGAATTATGCACTGGCCTTCCAGATCAAATAATTTGGTACTTTCAGTGTCCCTCAGCTAAAATCTACCAGTTTTGTGTGCTGCCAGCCATGAACTCTACAGGTTTAGGCAGGAACCAGGAGAAATCTTGGATTGCCAATTCCTATTGCCAATAAACCCAGGGTTCTGTCCTGTCCCCCATCACTGGAGTTTTGCTGCAGCCCCTTTTGCAACTTATTACAAACTGTGGAGGTAAAAGCAGGTTCAGCTGTTCTTGTTCCAGGCAGGAAGCTCAGGGAAATCCTCGGGAAGCAGAGCATGGACTCGGCAGATGGGGCAGGTGCTGGAATGCTGCTTGAGCCACGTTCGGATGCACTGCGGGCACAGGAGAGGGGAGAGGCAAAATCTGGGAACAGGAGGCTGCAAAGGAAGCTCTGCAACAAGTCCTACACCACTGAAATTTGGGGCTGGAGAACCGTTCTCCTGCCTTAATCAAATTTATTCTGCGAGAAGGAATCAGCATTAAAACAAAAAAGGTAAAGGGGAAAAGGAACAGACAGAAATGTGGAGTTATTCCAACATAATCCTGGCTTTTTTACTCCATGAGTTTCCACTCTCAGGTGGCAAATGCAGGGTTTTTAGGGATAGCCCATTCCCTGAGTGTGCTGCCAACAATCCCTGACGTGCCAACCAAATTCATTCTCTGTAGAATCATCTGAAATTCACTCTGATGAATTATTTTACTTTACAAAAAACACCTAAAGCTTTCTGACACAGTCAGGCTTCCTGTGGGGCAAGTTTGGGCTGCAAAGGCTGTAAAAGGATATTGTGCCCTGCTGTTCAGGCACTGAAGGGTAAGGGGAGGGTAAAGGGTTGTTTTTAGGAAGTGGAGATGAGGAACAAGAGCAGAACTCACCTCCCTGTGGAAATGATGCCCACACTCGAGCTCACAGGAGTCTCTGCTCAGCTCATCGTGACAGATGGTGCAGGGATCCTCACTGGAGGCCTGGCCAGGAAAGGAATGCTCAGTTATTTAAAAACCATCAGCAATTAATCAGCACCTTCTACTCAATTACCGAGGTCACTAACTTTAACCAAGTCTGTTTCAGCTTTTGTACACAAAATAAACAAGGCAATTATTTTTTTTCCAGGATTATTTCGTGTCCTGTACAAAGCAACGACTCCATTGAAACAGTGGAGAACTTACAGCATTATCCTGCTTTTTCCATTTGGCTTTGGGTGTTGCTCCAGCATTTCCCCAGGGCTGCAGGTTTGGCTGAGGGGGGGTTTTACTGGAGCTGCTTTTAGGGGCAGGAGCTGCCCGGGGGGAGCCGGGGCCGATCCCTTCCGCAGGCGCTTCCCGGCCCCGCGCCGGGGGAGCAGAGCCCTGGGAGTGCACAGCTCTGCCCGCTGGAGGTGGTGCCTGCACAGGGAGCAAGAGGAGTTAATTGTGTCCCCGGGGGCCGTGCTGCTCCCTGTGGGGAGCAGGAGCAGCTCCAGCCCCAGTACCTTGAGCTGCTGGTCCAGGATGAGCTCGGCGGCCCGGCTGAGGATTTCGTCGGGGCTCAGGCCGGCCAGGGTGTTCCCGTTTCTCCTCTGCACCTCCCTGATGACGGCAGTGAAGTCTGAGCTGGAGGGACAGGAAAGGCAGGATCAGGGATGGCCTCTGTGGGGAGCACTCTGTGGTCCCAGCAGGATCCAAAGACACCAACTTTTCCCATGAACGGGAGCAGGTGCTGCTCCCAGTAACTCTCAGTAACCAGGATGAAACCCCTAAACAATCATCAGAATGATGGAATGGTTTGGGTTGGGAGAGACCTTAAAGCTCATCCCATCCCACCCCTGCCATGGCAGGGACCCCTTCCACTGTCCCAGGCTGCTCCAAGCCCCAGTGTCCAGCCTGGCCTTGGGCACTGCCAGGGATCCAGGGGCAGCCACAGCTGCTCTGGGCACCCTGTGCCAGGGCCTGCCCACCCTCCCAGGGAACAATTCCTTCCCAATATCCCATCTCACCCCACTCTCTGTCAGTTTAAACCCATTCCCTGTGTCCTGTCCCTCCACCCCTTGTCAGCAGAACAAAATCAATTCCTTTTGCAGTTCAGACCTTGTTTCACAGCACTCCTTCAATCCATACCTGCTGTAGTTTGGGAGTATAATCTGGAGCTGGGCAATAATATTTTCAAAGGCTTTTGGAAGCTTCTTGTCGTTTGGAATTCCAGAAGGTCTGGGCTGCAGAGCTGAGGGATCCTGGTGGGTCTGGTTGGGCTGGACACGCTGGGTGTTGCTCCCAGAAATCCCTGACGGGCGGGATGGTGAGAGTTTACTGGAATGAGATCCCTCTGGAGCTTTGGGATGTGTTTTCCCAGCTGCAGAAGCAGCCCCAGAGGTGGCAGGTGCTGCCTTAGCTCCGGTCTGTGCTTGCAGTGAAGGCGGGGCTGGAGCTTTTCCATCAGAACTCGAAAAGGCAGGAAGGGGACTGGGATGAGCAGATGCTGAGGAATAGGTGACAATGGCAGGATCACACATGGGAGGTCTGCCTGGTATTGTCTGGGAAACAAACACATTTCACAGGAAAAACACTGATTAAAACAATTCAAGTTGAACTCTGGCGCATTTGCAGTGTGAATTGTGACAGGTTTGGCTGTGCCCAAGACCTGGAAGGTCACAGCAATTTATCTTAAAAACTCCCTAAGATCAGGGCAGTTGTTTGACCCCGTGATTATTTCTCTTCTAGAAGGTCACTCTGGTGTAACTGCAGGAAAAAGAAATTCCAAATGCACAACAAGAGGCTTAAAAGTTGCTTTTTCTCAATAGATCTGTGGTGATTGTCTCCATATTCTGTGTCAATAAATAGAAAGGACAGACCTAAAAATAACTGGGGAATTATGCAGGACAGCAAGAGTAGAACTTACACAAGCCCAGAAAAAGTGTAGTAACAATCTCAAATATTAGAACAGAGCCCTGAATCTAAATTATATCCAGAACAAAAAAAAAAAAAAAAAACAACCATGATTTTCTGCTGAAAAAAAAAAAATTAAAAAATAAATCTGAAAAGGACCAATCAGCGGAGTCAGAAGAAACTGCTGAGATTTGAGCAAAGCACTGGTAGAGCTGTTGGCCCATGAGAAAATATCTGTGAATAGGCTTTCCTGGAGCTGTTCTCATTCCAGGTGCATTCCCAAAAATGGCTCTGCTCCACCTCGTTCCTGACACTCTGGGCTAGGGGCTGAGGTTGGTGCCTGCACTCGGTGACAGACGGGGCTGTGGGAATTCCTTCAGGGAGTTTCTCCATGGAAAGGGAGGTCAGGCCTTGGGAAGAGCTGCCCAGGGAGGTTTGGAGTGCCCATCCCTGGAGGTGTCCCAGGAAGGGCTGGAGGTGGCACTCAGAGCTCTGGGCTGGGGACAAGGTGGGCATCGGGCACAGCTGGGACTGATGGGCTGGGAGGGCTTTTCCAGCCTCAGGGATCCTGGGATTCTGCATAATGGGGCTTATTCCCATGGATTTTGGGCTGTTCAGCCTGGAGAACAAAAGGGTCCAGAGAGCCCCTTCCAATGCCTAAAGGGGCTCCAGGAGAGCTGGAGAGGGACTGTTCACAAGGGCTGGAGGGCCAGGACACAGGGAATGGCTTCCCAGTGCCAGAGGGCAGGGCTGGGTGGGATCTTGGGAAGGAATTGTTCCCTGGGAGGGTGGGCAGGCCCTGGCACAGGGTGCCCAGAGCAGCTGTGGCTGCCCCTGGATCCCTGGCAGTGCCCAAGGCCAGGCTGGACACTGGGGCTGGGAGCAGCCTGGGACAGTGGAAGGGGTCCCTGCCATGGCAGGGGTGGCACTGGATGGGATTTAAGGTCCCTTCCAACCAAACCCATTCTGGAATCCCAGGATTTTGGTGTTACAGGAACCCCACAATGCACAAAACTCAGTGAGGCATTAACTTTAAACAGCTTGAGCCTCTCACAGGAGTTGGGAATGTGCTGCTCCTGGGCCTTCCCCAGCTTCATCTCCATCCCCTCTGCTCTGGAGCATCCCCTGGCTGCAGGCAGAGCTGGGATTTTGTGTGTCCAAGGCTGCACATTCCAGTTCTCCCTGGACCCCTCCCTCCACGCTGAGGGAAATTTCAAGGACTGGCAGAGCTGTGGAAGGTGGGATACTCACAACAACTCCCTGAGGAAAAGGAAATTCCACAATTTCCACTTTACTGAGGCAGTTCCGGGCACCATTTTTCACCAGCTCAATTTTTTCATCATACTCAGCCTGCAGAAGGAAAACCAACCATCATCATCATCATCATCATCATCATCATCATC
>VZRO01001835.1:358251-392259 GCA_013397915.1 Daphoenositta chrysoptera
AGCACTGAGACCTGGAACCAAACAAAAAATGGGGTAAAACCTTACACTAGATTTTATATATATATATAGACTTTATATATAAGTAAGAATTTAAATATAAATATTTTTTTTAATATACATATGTTTAAATATATATAAATAAGAATTTAAACAAGAGTTTGATGATTTAAAGTTCACACACAGTTCCTACAGTGAGGAATTCCAAGTGGAATTTCCATCCCTGGCACTTCAATCCCAGCTCTTACAAAAGGTTTTTAAGGATTTTTTTTTGTTTGTACCTCTGCTTTAACAGCTCTTTTCTCACATTCCTGGCTGTCATCTTGACTCTTTTTTATCAGCTCTTCCAATTTTCCTTTCTCATTAGCATATTTATTACTGGGAAAGAAACAGAAGTGAAAGGTTTGAGTAACATTCACAGCAGAGCAGTATTTAAAATTTGTGCCATTTTAGAGGCTTTTTACAGCTACTCAGCATCATGTAATCAAGAGAAATGTATGAGTATGATTTTTATTATTCTCAATATTAATGTTTACTCGTGGTAAGTAAAAGCAAACTAACTTAGAGTAAGAAATATGGGTTAAAGTGCTTATTTTCCCCTAAGCCTTTACCCAGAGTGAAGCAGAAAAATGTAAATATTGCTGAAAGGGACATGAGTTTTACCTGGTCTCCAGAAATGTATTTAAACACTCATTATATTGCTTTTCCTTGTCATCAATGGTCTTCAAATACCTGCAGGAATCAAACATTTATTAAGTTTGTTGTGACAAAGGTTTATTGGCACATCTGGAACGTGTTCCTCTATAACCACCAGGACAATCTGAATGTTTTAGATGCTGTTTAATACCACAGGAATTATGGAATTCCCAGCCCTGGAAGTGTCCCAGGCCAGGTTGGAGCACCCTGGGATAGTGGAAGGTGTCCCTGCTCATGGCAGGGGTAGAACTAAATAGTCTTTAAGATCCCTTCCAACCCAAACCATCCTGTGATTCTATTCTAAATATATTTAAATTTATTCCTAATAGATCAGTAATTAATTTAAAAACAGGCTGGTGATTTTTCAAGAGAGGTTTGGCCCAAACTACTTAAAACTAAAGATGAAACAAAGGCATTCAAAGATCAAAGTCTGGGCTCTGTAAACTGAGAGAGGACATTAAAATACAGTAGGAATTGTCAAATCTGATTAGAAGAATTACTGCTAAGTGGGTTTCATCAGTTATCTAAAAGCTATTTTGGCTGTTTCCCTGTAATTTGCAAAAAAAAAAAATCAAAGTAAGAAAGTGGCCATGTCCATCTTTCAGCCTAATACTGGGAGAAAATGTCTGGCTGGTTTCACAGGCAAGGATTAAATTTCCTTAAAGATTCCTGAAGTCTTGAGACTGTCAGCATGAGGGGATGTAAATCTATTTACAGCCATACCTCTCATTGGTGTCTGAGTGTTTTTTAGCTGTGCTCCTCAGTGCTTTTAAGTTCTCTCGATTTTCCTTCTTCTCCTGCTGCCATTTCTTCATTTGTGCTTCCGAGTCTTGGTGGAACCAATCCAGCTCGTTCTGGGAGACCTGAGGGCAGGAAGGAAGAAAACTTTCATTTCTGGAAATACTGCTTTATTCCAATAAAAGCTGGAGCAGAGGGAGGGTATTTGTGATCAGTCAGGGAATCCTGGAATGGTTTGGGTGGGAAGGACACCTTCCACTACCCCAAGCTGGCCTTGGACACTCCCAGGGATTCCACGACCTCTGATCCCTGGGGAAAAGCTTTACCTCAGTCTCTTCAACACTTTTTTTCAGGAGTTCTTCCAAAGCACCGATTTCCTCCAAGCTTCTGCTTTGTAACTGCTCAAATTTCTCCTCTGCTTCTTTAAGTTGTTCCTTTAATACCTGGTGCTCCTTTTCCACACGCAGAATATCTCCCTGGGAATTAATCAGTTACAAAAACCAATGTGATTTGTACCTGTTACCAGTTCAAAGGCCACATTTTCTCACTTTTACCTCCTGGTACAGACATAAACCTGCCATTGGCACCACTCTGAGCTGTCTCTATGCCCAAATGGAGTATTTAAATCCAGGTTTTTAGAGAGGAAATACCATTTCCCTGAAATATTCAATATCTGAATAGCTTAGAACAAAGCTATCAGAACAAATATCAAATATCAGAGCAAAGCTCAAAAATCACCTCCTTGTGGGGCTGGGTGATGTTTCCAAGAACATCACAGAACACAAAAACAGCCAAACAACCCAAAATACAAAGTATCTGTTAAAACCTGTTGTTTTCAGAGAATTTTTATTTCCTCACTATTCAGTTTTTGGGCATTCCTCTAACCTCCTTCAGGAGAAATGCAAGTAAGGATGCAAGGAACTTACTTGTTGATTTTCAAACGGATGGAAAGGCAAAGTGTTGGTTTCCCTATCAGCAACTTCCTGGTTTACCTAGAACACAAAAAAAATTAGAAGTTGATTAAAAAGCTTCTCTCAGTTCACAGATGAGCTGCTCTGGTTTGGAGCTTTTGTACCTCACCTCCTGTTTTACAAATCCAACTCTAATCCAGGTCTAAAAATGATGTAGGGAAACATTGTGGAGCTGTTTCTGAAAAGGATTTTTTTTCCTTTCCCTGATTTCATTGACTACAAGCAATTCCATGGAGTTCTGTCAGTCTTTAAATAAATTCTCTAAATGCCTGGAAATTCAAGATTTGTGGAATTCTCTCACTCTCTTGACAGGGAGTTGTAAAGAGTGAGAAGGTCCCCCCTGAGCCTCCTCCACAAATCCAAATCCTCAAAAGTTGTGGAAGTGAAAACAAATCCCTGAACTCATCACGAAAGGAAAAATAATGACACAGGAGCACTTGGCTTCATCTCTAAGTGAAGCTGAAACTGATGTGCAGCAGCTCCCTCTGAGATACCCAGGGAAAAGAGCTGCACAAACTTCAGGCAGAACAAATTCAGCGACCAGCTCTGAAGAACTACAAATGAAAAATGAGTAATCACAGGAAGTGGCAGCAGCTTCAACTGGAAGTTCTGAGGAATCATGGAATGGTTTGGGTGGGAAGGGACCTTAAAGCCCCTCCAGTGCCACCCCTGCCATAGCAGGGACCCCTTCCACTGTCCCAGGCTGCTCCCAGCCCCAGTGTCCAGCCTGGCCTTGGGCACTGCCAGGGATCCAGGGGCAGCCACAGCTGCTCTGGGCACCCTGTGCCAGGGCCTGCCCACCCTCCCAGGGAACAATTCCTTCCCAATATCCCACCCAGCCCTGCCCTCTGGCACTGGGAAGCCATTCCCTGTGTCCTGGCCCTCCAGCCCTTGGAAATTGTCTCTCTCCAGGTTTCCTGCAGCTCCTTCAGGCCCTGCAAGGCCACCCTGAGCTCACCCCAGAGCTTCTCCTCTCCAGGCTGAGCAATCCCAGCTCTCCCAGCCTTTCCTTCCAGCAGAGCTGCTCCAGCCCTCTGCTCATCCTGGTCTTAAAATCCCTCCAGCATTGCTCCCTTCCCATTCCTTACCTGAACAGCCACCATCCTTGTGTGAGGATTGCTCTTCATCCCAGGTTTATTTCTCCTTCCTTTTTCCATCTTAACCCATTTACCACTCTCAGCTTCATCTGAGCCATTTGGAAAAGCAGAATCCTCCTTATCCGAGTTCTCTGGGTGGCCCCGAAGGCCTTTGTACCCCTGGATTTCAGATGACACAGAACCTCCAGGGATGCATTTTCCAGGTGCAATTGCTGATTCCCGATGATCCTGATGAGCTGCAGGATCAGCAGGAACACGTGCAGGCTGTGCCAGGGCAGAGGGCAGGGGCAATATTCCATATTGATAACCCCAGGAGCACTGAGGCAGAAACACAGCAGGGCCCTCGGACTGAAAGTCCTTTACTAAAACACCCGAAAACGGCGACTCGTTTTCCATGGAATCAACATACTGGTTTTCCTGAGGATTCCCAGGGGTGCAGGAAGCAGGGAAAGAACAGGGCAGATACTGTGGAGTCTCATAATCTGTTAAATCAGAGGGTGCTGATAAAGGGGGTTCCAAAGGGTACGACAGAGGCTTGAATTCCTCAGCGTAGGGATTCAACTGCAGCGTGCTCTGGCAAGAATTCCCTTGGAATTCCCCAGCTGTATCATTTTCCTCTGTATTTCCTGTCTCATTTCTGCTTGGATTTCCTTCAAAAAGGACCGAGTGCTTCCTTAAGCCAATCAGATTATCCACCATGATGAAACGAAGGGATTTCAGCAGGAAGGGTTCCAGGCCCCCTTCGTCTTCCACCACCTTCCGAGTTTCCTCAGGGAAATGTTCATATTCCCCAACCAGTAATTTATTATTAATTTCCAGAGGGCCGTGTTCTTCCAGGATTTGAGAGAAATAACTTGAAAAAAACAAAAAAAAAAAAAAAAAAGAGAATTGTTATCACTCCTCAAAGTTTGTTAATTTAATTCTGAAGTTGTATGTCACAAACATTAATCCATTCCTTCACAGACACACCACACACACCAGGATTCCAATCAATCCAAAAAATTATTAAAATTAGGAAGTAAAATTAAACCCCCTGAAGCTGTTGAGTCCAGAAATTTATACTCACTCATATAAATTCTCGGAGATTGGATCTGGATTATGATTAGTTTGATAATTGTTACTATTTGAAACATTATAGAGAGCTTCAAATTCCTCCAGTTGTTCCTGGAGATATTCTGGGATTACAAAGGGTTCATTGGTTAAATCTCTGTACCTTAAAAATCAGAAAAAAAAATAAAGTTAACCCAGCCTTGATGTTTTTAAGGGATTCTTCTCCAGCACTTTGGAGTTTGGGCAATAAAAGCAGAATAAAATACTCACAAATTATTTTCTTCTATAAATATCTTCTCTTCTTCTCGTGGTGCTGTACTAACTCCACTGGATAATACTAAAATAGACTAATTGGAAAAAGATTTCTTTTAGTTTTTACCTCAGAAAAAGCTTGTGGAAAATAATCCACTGCAAAGACCAGGAGTAATTTATTTACACTGAATTTTGTTCTGTAAATTCATCATGGTCACTATGAACTGCAAAATTTCCAGGTAAAATTATCAGTGCTAAGCCAGAGCAAGAAAGTTTTTAATTTACAATTATTCATTTCTTCTTCAGAACTTATTGAGGAAAAAGAAATTGGGATATTCAGCCCCAAATCCCTCTTTTTTTACCGATTTAATTACAATTTAATGAAACTTTCTTTTACATTTGAGGCTGTAACAACTTTACCACAAGCAAGAGCTATCCCTAATTCCACATGGTTTAATGTGACATTGATTATTGTCTAAACTATCACAGACATTTCAGTTGTCTTCATTTTTATTGTCTAATAATTTAGAAATACACAAATAAATGCACTTAGTTCAGAAAAAAATAAATCCTGGCTGATGAGAAGAGGAAAAACTCTGAAGTTTCCTCTCGAAATTCTAGAAAAATGCTAAAAAGGTGGGGCCACGAGGCTGGAGCTGAGGCTTTCAAAAAAGCAAAATCCTCCAAAAGGCAGCACAAGATTCAGGCAGAGTAAGATTCCAATGAAATCTATAAAATAATGAATAATTCCTAACATTTCTGAGCACTCAATGGAATTTTTGCACTGCATTCGTATCTTCCCACGTGGAAAATTAAAATCACATCAATAATTCAGAATTAAGCCAGTGGAAGGTGACTCCATTCAGAGCCAAACTTAGTCATAAATAAGTTCAAAAATAGCTTTTAGACTGATAAATTTTAACAAAATTATATAATTGGAGTCTTCACAGCCTAATTTTACTTCAGGAAAAGCCAATGCACCAAGGAGTCTCCTCAAGGTATTCAGGAAAAGAGCTCCTGTCCATCTGAATGCCAGAAATTCTTTTAAAAAAGCAATTTTTAGGTGGGTTTTTAGTAGTAAATAAGGGGTATCTGCTTGGCAATATCTGTTTTAGCAGCTTCAAAAGTTACTGACCTTTGATTCTTTCAAATTCTTCTTCCTGGTTTTGTTTTTAACTTTGATTTCATTATTCTGAAACAGAAAAAAAAAATGAAGTCACAGGAGTGGCAAATGATGCTTCAGTTTTCTGAAATACACAAAGATCAAGGAACTAAAACTTGAATTAATTCTTAAACAGGACTGTGATTACACATGAACACAGTAATTACTCACAGGTTAATTTAGGCTGTAACACTGAAATAAAAGCAGTTTTATCGTGATGGTTTTCATTTCATTCTTGTTTTTTTCCAATTTGTGAAATGAAAAAGCAAAACAATTTTGCATTTATTAACATGTATATTTAAAATGCTGCATTAATATGTGTATTTTTTAATTCTGCATTTTATTGACATGTATATTAAAAATTCTGCATTTTACTCATGTGTACATTTAAATATCTGCATCAATATGTACATTAAAAAATCTGCATTTTATTAATGTGTAGATTTTAAAATTATACATTTTATTAACATGTACATCAGAAAATCTGCGTTTTATTGAAGTGTACAGTTAAAATTCTGCATTTTATTAATGTGTACACTAAAAATTCAGTATTAACAGGTGCATTTAAAATTCTGCATTTTATTGATGTGTACATTTAAAAATTCTGCATTTTATTAAAATGTACACTTAAAATTCTACATCTTACTAATGTGTACATTTAAAATTCTGCATTTTATTAAAGTGTACATTTAAAAATTCTGCATTATATTAACATGTGCATTTAAAATTTTGCATTTTATTAACGTGTACATTTAAAAATCTGTATTTTAGTAATATGTACATAAAAAATTCTGCATTTTATTAATGTACATGTTAAAAATTCTACATATTAATTATGTGTACATTAAAAATTCTGCATTTTACTAATATGTACATAAAAACGCTGCATGTTATTAATGTGTACATTAATTAACTCTAAAGCTTTATTCTGTATCACATCTTGGATTTGTAAGAGAAACTTCTCTATAGGCAAGAAGGACTTTAAATGAGAGTGCCTCAAACACAGAATTAACTGAAATACAAAATCCATTTCTGCCAGTTGGGATGGATTTTAATGATGACACCAATCCAAAAGTGATTCAGAATGAGGCACACTTTAATAATTAAGTAATTTAAATATCAAATAATTTAAGAAAAGGGAGCTAAGACAAGAGATTAAATCTCTAATAAAGTCTGAAGGATGAGGCTGCAAAATATTTCCTTTCCTAAAACAGCAAAAAGTTCTTTCTGAGCTGAGAGCAAACATAAATGAAGTTCACTTACTGATAAATTTTCATTTCCCTGCTTCTTTAATATAATGGTTGGATCATCTGTTGGAAGGATAAAAGTCATGGTGATTCATGGAAATGACAATATTTTATCTCATTTACAATTTAACTGTGAAATCACAGGAATTATTGTTATAATCCAACATTATCCAACACCACCACAGGGTATCCAAAACTGCAGCTGCAGGAATTTCTGTTCAAAACTGAGCAATAAATGTGAATTTTAATTGGAAATGTTTGATCCCTTTGCCTACTCACCCATTTTATCAAAGAAGTCATCTAAAGCTTGATGGAGGAATGGGAAATGTTCTCTGTTTTCTTCTAAAAGCCATATAAAACATCGGGTTTTCTCTAGGGGGGGCTTGAGGAAATAATCCCAAATTTCTTGCTTTTCACCATGAGTTGCCACATAATCAAATTTACTGCCATATTTCTGGTTCCACAGTGGGGTTAGAATAGAAAGGTCAAGCTCTTGCAGAACTTGGCCATATTGAAGGATAAAGTTTTTTGTAGCTGTCAGACCTGAAAGAGATGGAAAAATCCCAATATTTCATTCCAGCTTTAAATTTTTAGTGCTTAAAATGTGATATTCCTCTTCAAAACGGGAAGAGTTTGGTCAAGAAATTAAATATACAGATGATGTCAAAGCTTTTGTACCTTGAAAATGCAAACAAAAAATGAGAAATGGGGTTGGTATAAATCCAAATTATTTGTATAATAATATTTGTATATAATTATGAATTGTTGAACGGTATGGATGTGACAGAGCAAAATGAAGAACCCCAAACTCAAAATCCCACCTTCCTCCAAGCATAAACCCAACAGGAAATGCAAAGCACCAACATGAAATTATTTTCCAAGTGTAATTTTTAGACATCTCCTACTGCAGAGTATGGAGTATTAGAAGAAGAAGAAGAAAGTCTAGAAACAACAACAATCCTCCATCTTGGAGGTTTTGCTTTTTATCTATTTAATACATTAATAAACCCAAAACCTTTAGATATTTCACCCTGGGGTACATAATACTCTATTTTTAGTTCTCACTAGAGTAGATTCTAGTTCTTCCCAAAGAGTTGGCAGTTTTCTCCATGGATAAAGGTCAAAGACAGTGTTGTCCAGGGGGGCAGAACCCTCCAAAACAGGCAGGGAAATATTCTCTACTTTCAGGCCTCCCACACCCCACCATTATTTACCCCCCAAAACTCAGATTATTGTTACCAAACTCAGCATTTAAGCCCACTCTGGAATTTGAAGGCCATTAAAAAACCCCAATCTGCTCCATCTCCTCTTTCCTGCACGGCCAAAGCCCTGCAGAGCTCCAGGGTCACCCAGGCTGGACCTCCCTCTCCAGAATGAGGGAAAGGGAAAAGAGGAGTTGTTTTATTTTGCCGTTTAAAATGAAGGACAGTGGAAAATGTGGGATTTCTCCTCTCGTGTGCTGCTGCCCAGGAACCCACCCAGGTTATCCAGGTGCTTCAGCCACTTGTGCACTTTGGGATCCCCCTCTCCCAGGCGGCTCAGCACGTGCAGGAAGCCCCTGGTCTGGATTCGGGATTTTGCCTGGATTAAGGAGCTGAGGAGCTGCTCCAGCAGTTCCTGGGAATTGCTGCTCCCTCTGGAATAGGAGATGAGCTCCTCCTCACTGATCACCCTCCACTGCAGCAATTCCTGCAGGAACCTGGCAGAGTCAGGGACAGCAGCTTTGATCTGCTCCAAATTCCGACTGAGGTGCTGCAGGACCTGGTCCCCAGAGCATAAATCCTGGCCATAACCTGGAAATTTAAAATACAGCATTAAAAACATCAAAATAAGCAAGATTTCGTATCCCTACCGAAATTTAAACCAGCTTTAAAGTAGAGATAATTTGGATTAAGTGGTGGTTTGAATGATTTGCTTGATCACAACGCTGAAAATGACAGGATTTAAATAATTATGGGTATTTTTCCATCTAGCCTGAGCATTATGAATTCGATCCAACACTAAATTAAGTCTTTGTTTCAAGGAACAAACACCTTGCCCAGATTTTAGGATGAAGTCACGGGGTTACAGTGACCTGCAGTGGCTCTGAGGATCACAACTAAACATGAGCCAGGGAAAAGGAGAGAGCAAAAATTTAAAACAAAACAAACAGGAAATAAAATCAGGTGATTTTACAAATCCACAGGGAAGCAAAAATCTCCCAAATTTTCAGGGTATGCCATTGAACAGGGATCCAGAGAACCCCAAGTGTGGCATGTCTGGGATTAAAAAAAATACACCCAGAGTACTTTAACAGGGAATCCTCCTAGGAAATTACAAATTAATTATATCCCAAGCTGCTAATAAAGACAAAAAAATCAATTATCCAACATCCCCCCTTTTCCTTTGCCCTGAGAAGCTGCAGGGGAAGTTCACAGCTCTGGAATGTGGAGCAGCCCAACGTCCAGCAAGGCAAAAGCTGAAGCTTTAAGTGCCCACAAAGTCACAGAGTGAGGTATTTTTATTTTCCCCAATCATCTGAAATGTGCTTTCCAAGTCCCTGCAGGTAGGAGATCACTCTGGCTTTATCTGAGATGCAGATTTTCTTCTCTAACAGTGTCCCAAGGTGCTTGTCCTGAAATCCCTTTTAAATAGCAACTTTTAACTTGGAATTGGAGCCTTTATCCTCTCCAGGCCGATTCTGCATGAACCAACCTAGGAAAAAATCAAGGTTTTCTCCAAGGAATTAAACCACACAGTTGTTTGTGAACCAGAAGTGAAGTTGCCTTAGGTAAAAATACACATTTTTTAGAGGGGGGTTATGTTCAGTATTAGGATTCTGCTGAGATTTAATTTGGGATATTCAGAATGCTGATTCCATTGCTCTGTGGTAACTCAGAGTCACAGAATCCCAGGATCATTGAGGTTGGAAAAGCCCTCCAGGATCATCAAATCCAAACTTTGATCCCCACCTTGTCCCCAGCCCAGAGCTCCGAGTGCCAGGTCCTTCCTCGGACACTCCAGGGATGGGGACTCCAAACCTCATCTTCCTGATCCCCCTTTCCATGGAAAAATGAGAATAATCCCCATTTCCACGTACCCCTGTGCTGACTGTCCTGGGATTGTTCATTTCCCTCCTGGTTTTCCTCAGTTTTCTTCCTGACAGAATTCTGGGCCTCTTCCCGCGCTCGTTTTCGCCGCAGTTTTTTTTCTTGCTTCATTTTTATCTTCCTAAGACTGAAAAAAGCCAATTCAGCATCTCAGACATGAACTGAGATGAAAATATCACACAGAAAAGTACAGATAGAATCAAAGTGGTCTTCATTTAGAAGCAGAGACCACAAAACTTCATAAAAACATCCATGTCCTCGAGCTGTAACAATTTTAACTCCCATTAAAGATGTCTAAATTAGGATTGGCTTCAAGACTCTTATTCTTAATTTATAACTCAGCATTTTGAACCAAATATTAACATTTTATTCCCTTCATTTTAAAAAATCTGTTTTGTTTGTCCTCTCAGCCTGACTTCTCATTATTTAAAGGTGACTTGACCAAAAAATTGCAAACTCAGTTATGGGAAAGGTCTGGGTATCAATAACTGCAGCAGCAGCATTAAATAAGTTTTTATTTACACCTTCTAAGCATTCACACCAAATAAATTCTGAGGAACAATGCTTTTATAATTGGATCTTAATGGATTTTACCAGATTTCTTTGGTTTCTCAGGCAAAGGGCAAGGACAACTTTCCAAAATATTTGTAAAAAGACACAGAAGTCCCTCCTACTTTGCTCTGAAATTGATGGAAACAGTGCAGATCTTACCTTGAACATTTCTGTTTAATACAGGCCCTTGGTGGCTCCTTGGGTTTTGGAATTTTTTGTTCAAACTACCAAAAATAAGGGATGAGACAGGAATTAAATTTGGGTTGTGACACAACAAACCCGACAATCATTTCTGCTTCTCTCAGGTCAATTCTGCTCTGAGGAGAAATAATTATCTGGGGATAATTAATTATTAATTCTCCATCTCCCTGTGGCTCTGGGGAGTTACTCCTGAAGGATTATTGAATTTCAGTCCCCAGCCATGAGAATTTGACCAACACCACAAAGCAATTCCTGCTCCACTAGAACAGGAAATTAATATTCCTACATAATCCTCAAATTCTGTAATTTAGGCAGCACAATTTTTTTTTTATTTTTGCAGTTACATTACCATCTTCAATTTATCTCCTTAATATTTTAATTCTTTTAATATAAAATATGACCATACTTACTTCACATTTTACCAGCCCAGATGAACTGAAAATAACTATTTTGGAAATAAGGCCTTTACAATCAGGAGTAAAACACATTTCCTTAAGGAAATCCTGCAGGAGGACACACACAACAAAGGGATTTAAATCCAAGAACAATTTCTGTCCTGACACAAATTAATTTCTTAATTTAAGTGACCAAAGCAATTGAAGGAAGCACAATCCTAAACTCTTCCTGGATGCTGACTGAGAGCTGACTTGGGAAGGGCTGAAAATCAAAAGTCATGGAAAATCTGTGGCATCTTTTATTCCCAAAGCTCCCTCCTCCAACTTCACACCCAAGAGTCAACTTCCAGAATGCTTTTAGGAGCTCCCATGGTGCCTGATTTCCCTTCATTTTATCCTGGCTGCTGAATTTTGTGGAATTCCTTTACACACCTCAATGCTAGAATCTTACAAAAATGAAACATTCTGGTCTGGCAGGGGCCTTACCTTATCATTTTTATCACTGTAGCTCGTTGTTTTCAGCTTTTTCCAGCAGCTGATGTGGAACTCCACTCTGCACTGCTGACAGCAAATAACACGTATAAAACCCTAAAAATGAGAAATGGCAAAAATGGAAAACCTTTAAACCAAAGAACAAAGGAAAGCAGTGCTCAGCTTAGCAGATCATGTAAAAAGGGGCAGAAAACACAGCAAGCTTTACTTGTCAAACCTTTTCCAAGTGAAAATTTACCTTAAAGTCTGGGTCTGTAAAAAATATTTGGATTTTGGAGTAGCCATGGCACTGCTGATATCGACAAACAGCATCTGGCTCTGGAGGGAATTTACATTCCTCAATATAATTCTTTAAAGCCATCTGGAAAACACAGAATTATGTGAGACAAACTGCACAGAAACCAGGGAAAGATTCAACTTCTACTCACAAACTCCTGGGGAATGCAGTGAAACACATCCCTCTTGGAAAAGCAGTGACTAATCCCAAAAAAACCAACTCTTTCCTAGTGAAAGCCATGGAAGATTGGCCTTTTATGGCCAAAATATTCCAAGGTTTGTTTGAAGTGCTGGCAGCTGTGAGCACTCAGCTTCACACACACAGAGAAATGCAGGTTTATCCTGAACCTGTGTCCCACATCCTGAGCAATTCCAAAAGGTGGGAGCTTTCCTACTGTCCAAATGATAAAACATCACTCAGATTATGGGACAAAAATGGAGTTTTATGCTCATTTCTGAAGACTCCCAGCATTTCCAGAGTGGCTCACCTGGGATCTGGGCTGAGGATCAAGCTCAGATCCCTGTGGAACCAGGGAGGTCTCCCAGGATAATTTCTGAGGGAAAGACTTCAGAGTGGCTTCATGAGAAACCAGTGCAGGGCTGGAATTGAGCCCAGATTAATAAAACTTTATCAAGAACAGAGCCCTGATAAACCCTGGCAGATATTTGCATTATCCAGAGGTCCCAGACCATGGATTGCTGTATCCAGGTTCCTGGGGGGATCTGTGAGAAATCCTGAGGTGGGATTTTGGTAGGAAAAAGCCCAAAGTGCTGCTTGTACCACAAACTCAGCAAGGCCTGGGGACTTTGGCCAAGCTCATCCACTGAAAAACCTTCAGAGTTCTGCTGTGCCAAAAATGCCTCTGTGCAGAGCAGCTCCTGGTGCCAGGATTTTCCAGACAAACAGGGAACTCTACCATGGAAATACCAATGTTTTATCCAGGAACTACGTGGCCAAAGTCTCCTATTTGGCTTCAAAAGCAGCAGCTGCTGCAACTTTCAACGTCTCATTTTTGCCAGCTCAGATTTTGAACTGGTTCTCTCCAGGAAATTCTGTCGTGAATTCACACCTGAAAGTTTGGCAGTGTGCAAAGAGGAGAATCCAACATTATCCCAAAATGATGGAGGCTGGAAAAGAGCTCCAAGATCTGACCTGGGAGCCATCCCCACCTTGTCAGTGAGTGCCACACCCAGGCCCTTCCTGGACACTTCTGATAAATGATAATGATAAATGATGAATGATAAATCTCTACACCTGGTGAGCCCACACAATGCTTGTTCTCCAAACCCACTGGGCTGTGGAAACTGCACAATTCCCACTGTGGAAGAAGGACAACTGCAATTTCTCAGAGGGAGCTCAGAGGGAGCAGAGTTGGGAATGGGGGAGGGAATTCCAGCCTGGGATGAAGGAGGGGAGGAGAAAGGTGATTTTAGCTGTTTTACTTTGTTTTCTACTCTCCAATTCTATTTTAATGGACAAAAAGTGATTTTTCCCCCGTTTCTTATGACTGATTAGGAAGTGTCTCCCTGCCTTTACCTCAACCCCGAGCTTTTTCCATGGAATTCCTCCCCTCTCCCACTGAATTCAAGCCACTGAATCCTCAGCCAGGTCACCCTGTGGTCTCAGAGCCTGACACAGCTCCTGCCCATGGGATGCTTCCCATCCTTCCTTCAGCCCACGTCTTCCTTGGATCTTGGCAGGGAGGAGGAAGAGGAGAATTTTCTGTTTATTTTTTTTTATAACATACCTGTAAATTCTCCATTCGTGTCTCCTCGATGACCTGAGTTGTTCCCGGCCAGGTTAAAACTCCAGGGACAATCTTGAAATCAATCATTAGCTTTGACTTCAGGAACTGGTCGAGGGCATGGGCAAATCTGGAGTTTGGAACAGGTAAAACACACTCAGATCTCCCGGGAAGAACTCCCTCACAACTTCCAGGATTCCTTTTATCCTCCCAGGAGCAAACAGCAGCAACTAAGAGCATGTGAGATCAGAGAACCCCTGGCTAATTCTGTTTATCTCAACTAAAAAGATAAAGAGATAAAACACTCCAGGTGGGAGGCAGGAAGGGGCCCAGCATCCAGGCAGGGATGAGCCTGTGCTCCCAAGGGATCCAGGGACGTGGGAATTCAGGGTGAGGACATGTGGGACACGAGTGACCTTCACCTGCTCAGCCAGGGAGGGGACACAGGACTCTGCTGCCTGGATTTGGGTTTTCCTTGAGTTCAGGGAGTGCAGAGATGGAAACAGCAGTGCTGTCACCTGTGTGGGGACTTTTTTGGGGTCAAAACCACCAAGGAAATGAGCCACAACCATGCAGATCACAGACTGCATCCAGAAAGGAGGAATTCCCCCTGAGCACCCAACACCCCCTGAGCAGCTGCTTTTAGACCTCCCACAGGAGGAGGGCAGAAGGTTTAGTATCAAAAATTATTTCTTTGGCATTATTCTGGCATGGCAAGGGTGGGCAGGGAGTGGGGAGCATTCCCTGAGGAATGGGAGAGGCCCAGTTCCAGCTGGATCCCACAAACCCAGCCCAGGGCACAGCTGAGCAAGGCTCTGGCACCGCAGGGGAAGCAGGGATAAAAGGACAAAACCTCTGCACAAAACATCTTTTTTTCCCTGTGAGGAGCAGAGGGAAAAAAGCTCCTCCATTCCCCATCACTGTGGGCAGCTCAGAGGGAGAAGAGTCGGGACTGAGGGAGGGAATTCCAGCCTGGGATTAAAGGAGGGGAGGAAAAAGGTGATTTGCTTTCCTTTGTTTCCCACTCTCCAATTCTGTTTTAATGGACAATAAATTATTTTCCCTCACGGCAAGTCTGTTTCCTGTGAGTGATTAGGAAGTGTCTCCCTGTCTTCACCTCAGCCCCAGAGCTTTCCCATGGAATTTTTCCCCTTTCCCACTGAGGAGCTGGATGAGGAGCTCCCAGCCAGCCCAGCTGGGCCCACCATCCCCTTTAGGGAGGATTTTGATCCCACAGATCACCAGGGCCATCCCAAAATTCCCTCCACAAGCTCCCCACAGCTCCAGCCCCCAGGGCAGGCGGGATTCCCGCTCTCTCTGTGGGGAAGAAACCCCAGCAGGAACATCACAGGGAGCAGCTCCAGCCTTTTTTTTGCTCTCAGTTTATTTAATATTTATATAATATTCTCAGTTTGTTCCTCGTCCTGTCCGTGCCTTTAGGCTCCCCCCATTCCTCTGGGATGTGGCCAGCTCAGGAAAACATCCCCCCTTATCTGCTCCGGGGCATTTGGGACTCCCTGGAGCTGCCTTATCTCAATCCAAGGTCACCTCCAGCTCCCCAGGGAGGAGATAAATTCCTCTTTCTTTAGGATGCGTTTTTCCCCCAGAACAAAGCGGTTTTGTTCTTCTCCCCCACTGCTGGGCAGGCCCATCCCTGACTCCCAAATATTCCCTCAGTTCAGCAGCTTCCATCAGATCCTGAACAGGAACAAACTTCCAGTTGTACCAAATCCATCTGATGGATGAATTTAGTGATTAACACAGAACAATTAAGGCCCCACCACGCACAATTCCTCAAAATAAGAAGATTATTTTCCCCACCAAACCCTGAAGTTTTCCATTAGACCCACCTGTTTTGCCTGAGGTAAACCCTTCCAATCCCATAGTGTGCCAAACAAAAACAACTTTCTTCTGGATATTCCTCTATTATTTTCTTAAATTGAACTTCAGCCTTTGCCAATGCCTTCAAAAGAAACGTGAGACACAAATAGTGGGAATTTTGCCAGAAGATTTCCACTTTTCCTGGGTTTTATTCCTCCTTTAGAGTGGGTCAGTGTGCCCTATTCCTTGATCAGTGTTAGGAACAGTAAATGCAATTACACAGCCTTGTGATCACAGACAAAGCTTCCCTTTCTTTTTTTAAAAAAACCAAATTATTCTGTAAACATGGACTTGCTGTAAAATACAGGAACTAAATGACTGAGCTCAGCTATTTTTAAATTCCCTGTAAGACACTGAATATCACCAAACACTGCAGGAAGAAACACCCAAAAAACCCCAACCCCCCATTCTGGGTTTCTGCATTGTCCAGAACCCAAAACAATTCCTGCCTCTTGTTTTAGGAGCAGAATATTTGTGTTCAAAATGTCAGTGTAGAAACACAGAATCACTGGGTGATTCTATGCAGGTGCTTTTACTGAAGAGCTCTGGGAATCAGGGGTATAGACAGACCCAAATCTGACTCCCACATGGATTCGAGATGGATACATTTTATACTCTTTCCTTACATAACTGTTGGATAATCATATGATAATCATTAACTTGATATTGTTCTATTGTGTGCATTGTTTTCACCCAAGCATGAGTTTAAGCCCCCTCCCCACAACATTTCTTGTGACTGTTGTTCCTTTCTCGTGATTCTTGATCAAATAATTATTTTTAATTATATTTACTAAATAATCATCGCATTTAACTTCATTATCTGCTATAGAGGTGGGGACACAGGTATAGGTTCACATGATTTTAGCAAAGACAATGCCCATTCCTGTTCCAAAGGCCTACTTTAGCTACCACAATTTTAGAAACATTTTAACCCTATGCTATCAAAAACACCAGTGGCAGAACCATGTTACAAAGTAGAAATAAAAATTATTTATATTTCTGTAAAAATTTACAGAAACTGTAATTTCTTAATACTTAGAATCTCATTTGAAAGCGTGAAATGAAATTCTATCTGATAGCCTAAATCATCCAAAATCATCAAGGATTTAGTCCCAGATATAAATTCCAAAATGTGTCACAAGGTTCTTTCCACCCTCATCTTCTCAGTTGGGAAGACACAACAATGGATAGGAAACTGCCTGAGCTAGAACTTGCAATTAAAGCAGTATTTAAATATAAAATAAATAAAAATAGCCTTCATGTCCTACCTCAGGATGTCCCAATCCCAGGAGGGCAGTGGCATGTCCATAGATAAATATAACATAATTAATATTAAGAATATTCACATACTGTAAAAAAAAAAAAAGAGTCAAATTATAGTAACAGCACCACAAAAACACGGTAAAAATACTGTAAATTAATTTAAAAAAACGCAGGATGACCTTTGAGTCAGGGGCTGATTGGGTACAGACACCAAATTTCACAGACTTTGCCATCAAAATCCTTTTTACCCTTCATTATTATGAATCAAGGTTAAGCTGACAATCACAATCAATTTCTGAGGCTGGAAAAGACTTTTAAGATCATCAAGACCAACCAACAATGGAGTTTTTTATTAAAAAAACCCCTAGTATTTGAGCCAAATATTTGGTATGACTCTTCTAAGAGAATTATTCTGGAATATTTTGAAATGCAGCTGTTGTGTGGAACATTGCCAAAATATTTGCCAATAATTCAATATAACAATGATTATTTTGTGGAAAAGAAGGAGTGGTACAGGGTGGTGAAGGCAGAAACCTCCAGCAGGGAATTTTGCCCAGTTTACCGTGAATTTGGAGGTGTAGAGGATGCTCAGGAGCTGGGAAAAGGCTTGTTCAGCTCCGTGGCACTGCTGCTCCAGCAGGGCTCTGCAGCCATCCCGAGCCAGGCTCTTCACCCCCTCTGGCAGAGCGTTGAAATCCACCTGGAAAAGGGAAAATCAGACCAAAAGAAAACTGCATTATCCTTTTTTTTGGTTTTTTTCTTGGTTGGGTTTATATATTTTTTTTGTGGAGTTTTTTTTTGCTTTTGTTTTGTTTTGTTTTTTGGGGTTTATTTTTGACTTTTGTTTGGATTTTTTGTGGGGTTTTTTTGATTTTGTTTTGTTTTTTGGCGTTTATTTCTGGTTTTTGTTTGGGTTTTTTTGTTTGTTTTTGGGGGATTTTTTGGGTTTCTTGGGGTTTTTTGTTTTTGTTTTTTTTGGTGGTTTTGTTTTGTTTTTTGGGGGTTTTTGAGGTTTATTTTTGGGTTTCGTTGGGGTTTTTTTGTTTGTTTTTTGGGTTTTTTGTTTTGGTTTTTTTTGTGGTTTTGTTGTGGTTTTTTGGGTTTTTTGTTTTGGTTTTTTCGTGGTTTTGTTTTGGTTTTTTGTGGTTTTTTCAGGTTTTTTTTTTTGTTGTTTTNCTGTGGTTTTTTCAGGGTTTTTTGTTTGTTTGTTTTTTGTTTTGTTTGGGTGGGGGTTTTTTTTAGCTTTTGTTTTGTTTTGGTTGGTTTTTTCAAATAAATAATAATATTTTGACAAATATTCCTACACTGCCCCTGAAACACTTCCTGTGCTTTTGCTGGGTTGTTTTTCCATCCTGTTCTCACAATCAGCAGGGAAACACTTGGCCCTGCAGCCACCACAAGAACCAGGATTGTTCTGGGGAAAGGGAGGAGTGGAACAGGGTGTTGGATGGATAAATCTGAATTTCTGTAACAATAACCAGGTTATTCCCCACAGTTTACCGGGAACTCCGGAGTGTTCAAAGCTCTCAGCAGTTGTAATAAACTGGGTTTATCCCTGTCCATCAAGGCTGCACCAACCTTCTGCCCAAGGGATTTAACATCTGGCAAGGGACTGAAATCCACCTGGAATGTTTAGAAAGACAGTAAGGCCAAAAGAAAATAATATTTTCATTTTTTTGTTTTAAAAGCAAGCGTAATACTCGCTTTGGAAAATAAATATTTGCTTAAATACTTCTTTGGCAGCCAAGTGGAAATTCTCTGCTTCCTCCTGAATTGTTTTACACCAATTTCCCTTTTCAAGCAGCACACGAGGTGCCTTTTAATAAAATTCTTCAATTCGATTTTCATGGAGCTGCTATTCTATTAAAAATCCAGTTTTTATTCCAAGTTTCTCTCCAGAAAGCTGCAACTTCAGCTCAAGCATCATTTTAATTCTTCAAAACCCCAGAGCACAACCCAGGCTTCTGCTTTTCCTCCCTTTCACACTCCCATTTTGCACCCAAATGTTTTTGGAAAAGCTGGGAATTGTTTCCTTCTGCAACACTTTGTGTCCAGCTCAGCTCACGCTGGAAGGTCTC
Organism: Daphoenositta chrysoptera; assembly: GCA_013397915.1. Classification (NCBI taxonomy): domain Eukaryota; kingdom Metazoa; phylum Chordata; class Aves; order Passeriformes; genus Daphoenositta; species Daphoenositta chrysoptera. The sequence goes on from VZRO01001835.1 coordinate 377,434, forward strand.
AGAGCCCATTATTTTCTTGTGTTAAGTTGTTATTATGTTCTGTTTTAGAGTTACTATATTTTCATTATTGACACTTCCTGAAATCTGCAGGAATTTCCAGCAGGGAGACTGTAAATAACGAAGATTTATTTTAATTTCCTAAAACTACTGGGTTAATGCTGTCCCATGTAGTTCTAGACCAGAATAAATTAGTTTAATGCTAAGTTACATGACAGATGAAGCTGATTACATTAATTAAAATGTTCCTTCCAACATCAGTATTGAATTAGCTAAACAAAAATGGGTATTTTATAGGAAATAAAGGGTCTTAGTGCAGGTAGAACCTGCACCTTCTCCTAAATTCAGCTTTTTCCTGTGAGGTAATCAATCAGAATAGAGATTTCTGGTGTTTGCATCCCCCAATTAACAGGCACTTAAGGATTAATTATGTGCATTCCCATGATTTCCTTCAAGAATTTATTGGTGCTGAGCCCAGAGAAGGAGAATTCCCCCTCAATGTATGAATTTTATAGTGATCCCAACAGCCATCCCACAAAATGCTGTGGTTATTCCCAAATGTAACCAGCACAGGAAAACATTTAGGCAGAATTTTGGGAAGGACTTCATAAATCCCAGGTTTTACAGCAGGAGAAGAAAGAGAACGAGAAGAAACCTGCAGAATAAATCAGTGTAACCACAGAATTTCTGCCTCTGATCAAAGCCACACAAAGCAGAGAGCGTTAAATTCTGGAATAAATCAAGGTTTTTTCTTTTGCAATATTCCTAAAAAATGACAAATCATTTCCAATTTAAGGCCAAATTCCCATTACCTGAGGCACATCACAGCAGCCTTTATCCTCCATGGCTTTAGACTCACTCTTCAAATCCACCTGATCCCTACAAAAAACAGGACAGGGGCAACCAAGGGTTTGTATATGTCCTTTAAAATAAATTTATTTTCAATAAACTGTGTGATTTCCATAGGTCTGATCAGCTCCCCCGGCAGAGAGCAATTCTGGAGCTGGTTTAGCTGATTTAAAGAGGATTTGTTCCAGAGTAAATGAAAACATTTCCTCCCCTTAAAGTGAAAGGAAAAGGAAGCCAGTGATAATTCAGGTAAATGACATCAGTGACCTCTCCTGTGGCAAAATTTCAATTTTTCTACCTATTGTGGTACTCAATAATTAGGGGAAAACAACAGGATTGTACTGAAATAAATATTGATTGAAAGATGTTTGTGGTCACACTTAGATTAGGGAATAATTAGGTTTCCTAAAGGCTTGGGCTCTTCTGCACCAGGAATCTGCCTTGGAAAAATTCTCTTTAATGGAAACTTCTCTATTTCCATGGAAAAATCTTATTTTCTGCACACTCATGTTTTGAGCTGTCCCAAACACAACCAAAAATCTCTGGAGTGTGGTGGCCCCAGCACCACTGGAAATAAAGATTTCCTCTGTGAAACTTTGTTGTAAGTGGAAGAATAATTATTATCCATAAAACCTACAGTGCTTTCTACCTCCATTAATTGAATTTTGGCCCCAAACCACCAAACAGAACCATTCACACTCCTGTTCTACAGGAGTATCTCTTGATTTAAAATCAGACTTTGATTGTGCTTTAAGTGGGAACTGGAGCCAAGAAACAACTGAAGGACTCCCAAGTAAAGCTCTTTCCGAGTATAAAACTTGTAGAATCAGATTTCACCTTTTTCCTGAGCTCAGGAAGTGTCAGAGGAGTTTGGAAAATGATTTGGTGCAAGGAGGCCTTGGAAATGAGATAAGAGTTGTGTCGTGGTGTAACTCTGGATGTAACAACTGAAACAAAACTCCTGCTTTATCCCTCTGCTTTAACAGCAATTATTCAAATTATGCCTTCATTTATCACAATTCAGCTGGGCATGGAAGATGCTCTGTTTTCAAGTAATAAGTGTGGAAAAACTGGAATTTTGGGGACTTCACCCACTATGAGGATGTAAGAAATGTACACAAAGCCATTAATAACGAGCAAGCAGCACATCCAAGTGATATTAATCTTACATAAAGTAACCCAAAGTAATAGTAAATTTAAAAATAAATAGTATTTCTTACGTCATCTTTTCACAGTCACAAGTTTTGGTTTTTGGCCTTCGTTTGTTTTGCTGACTTTGGTCTGTAATGAGGAAAAGGATTTTAAACAAAATGATCATTACCTAAAACAAGCAAACAAGAAAATGCACTCGGAACTCACATTTTGCTCAACAAACTGTAGATCTTAAAAACTGACAAGGTCAAAACTAACACAACCAAAAAGTGTTAATACCGTGAATTTGATTTTATTTTGGTTCAATACTACAGGATTTTATTAATCCTATGAAGGGGAAAGATTTCAAACAAATAGAAGAATCTTAAAATCCTGCAAGCTATGATCTGACTTCACAAAATTGTAATTATTGAAGTGGACTCCAAGCTAAAGAAATCAGTCTGAAAGCACACTTGATATTAAATATATATATAAAATAATAATAATTATTATATAATTAGGTGTTATTAAACATATAATACATTATGTTATAACGTATTATACAGCACACATATATTATAAATTATATTATAATGAATAATATATTACAATACATACATTCTACATTACGTGATGTATTACAAAATAACAATATGCAATATTTTATATTAAAATTGTTTGGGGGTTTTTTTGTGGTTATACTATTAGTAAACAATCAGAATTTTCAAAGGGAATAACAGATACTCGTGGAAGTTCAAGTTTCTCTGGAAAACATTATGAGGAAGAATTTTTTTACTTCAAAACCCCCGAGTTAAAGTTAAGTTCAACCCCTGTCAATCTCAAATGTAAACAAACACAGACAGGTGGCCCTGGCGACAAAATAAATAAATGTGAAAGTGGGGAAATTCTGGATGACAAAAAAAAAAGGAAGGATTTATTCACTTTTAACTCTCAAATTTCGCATCGAAGACCCCACACAAAGTTCACTGAGGCACTGCCCAACCCCAGAGATCCAACCCTGCTGTGGAACAGTGACCGAGGAAACAATTCCTGAGCAACAAGGAAGGAGAAAATGTGCTTTAATATTCTATTGTGATGGGCAAAGCCAGGAATTCCTGCCAAAATCATCTTTTTGTTTGGACACAACCACAGGAAAAACAATCCAGCACCTGGATTGAAACTTTTGGGTTTATTGTTATGCTGAACTACCAGAAAATCAAATTTGAAAACAGGAGAAGGAGTTATTAGATGAAGTTTTAGCAACCATCTGTGGTTAAAAATGATACTCAGTATTTTAAACACAAAAATACTGAAAGACATCGACTGTGGAAAAGGCCGGATCCAGCCCTGAGCGCTCTCCCTCCAGGCAGGGGAGGTGTCCCAAAAACAAACATTCCTCAGGTTAATCCTATCCATGGGCACTTAGCGCCTTGTCCCAGCAGCCATTTCTCATTAAAAGCTCCTTAACGACCTGAAATTAAATGAGTCAGCCTAAAAATCAAGAGTCTCGAAGACTGAATATGCTCAGACTCGTCTCATGAACCACTCCTTGAGTGGATGGATGTCTGCTGGAACACATGGGAACTCCAAAGCTACACCAAAAATCGCCACAAATTCCTCTGAATAGACGTATTTAAATGATGGGAAACAAGAATCCTTCTGAAAGCCAGAAAACACCTCCAGCACAACATCATTTAACCATCCAGAGTTTGAGATAATTCACTTTTTTTTCATTTGTTGTGTTGCTTTTCCTTAAGGAACCAATCTAATTCACAATAAAACCTAAGTGAAGACGAAAGAAACCACCCCAACAGCAAAGGAAGAAATTATTCAGCATTGTTTTATCACCAAATGATCACATTTCAAAAGCCATTCAACCAAAATTGCTGCAGAAACAATTCCCCCTAGAAACAACTCCTCCCCTCCAACACCCAACTTCAAATGCTGCTTTCAGATTAAACAAAAAAGCTTCTAAATAAAGGTAACAAGCAAATCCAGCTGACTTACAGTTAAAATACTCAAGGAAATGCATTAATTCCACAGAAAACATCATTTACTTACCCCATAAACACGTAAAAATATTAGGAGTAGTGATATTACTTTTCCTAGCACTTTCCATTAGGAGTGACCAAAGGTATTTAGTAAAAATATACACAAGCTCAAAGAAGCAGTACATGAAGACCAAAAATAGGAAGTAGCACGAAAAATAAATCAAAAAGGCCAATAACTTTACAATAATATAATGTGGCATTAAGTTCTTTTCCATTAAAACTCGTGCAAGTGAAGGGAACAAAGGCAAAGGGAAAAAAAAAAAAGGCTCTTCCTCCCCACCCAGAGCAAACTGGGGCCAGCCAGTCACTGGGAGTCTCCTCCTCCCTTCAAATGAAATATTTAGCTCTGCTAAACGAGGGGGAGGAGGAAGGGACAAGAGAAAGCGAAAATAAAGCAGTGGAAATAAAGAAGGAACATGGGATGAGCACGAGGTTTTTGGGAATTACTGCGTCCAACATATTTTGCGGCCTTTGGCCTGGAATTGTCGGGTCTCTCCCACCAATATTCCTTTTCCTTCCTCAATTCCTCCAAAATTCAGGCATCCTGCCCCTTCTCCAGCCTCTCTGTGCCAGGGTCTCACCCCCTTCCCAGGGAAGAATTTCTAATTTAATGCCCATTTTCATCCTGTCCCCTGAGACGGAGAGGGGGAATTTTCAGTTCCCCCTGAAGCTGCTGGATAAGAACTTTGAGAGCAGCTTGGAAAGGAGATAAAGGAATGTCAGAGAGACACAGAGGATGTGAACAGGGCTGGGAGCTGGGGAGGAACAGATAACGAGGAGTACAGGGGGGGTTGAGGTGAAGTTCTGTCACAAAAAACAACAGCACACGCCCAAAGAGGAGCTCCAGGAAAGGAAACCCCAATTATTGGCGGCTCTCAGTGAATAAAACCCCTTTAAATGATTCTTCAGAGCCATGAAAAGACTTCCAGGAAGAGGTGGATGCACGGGAATGAATTCCAGGAAAAGTGGTGTTCAAGTCTCCGGGTGTTCAGCCCTGAGGGTAAGGAATGGCGGATTTCTGATGCTTCAGATTTGGTTACAAAGTTGGTTTCTAGATGGTTTCAGCATCACCTCCTTCAGCATTTCCCCTCATCCTGTCCCTCTATCCCTTGTTCCAAGTCCCTCTCCAGCTCTCTTGAAGCCCCTTTAGCTCCTGAAGGGAATTTAGGGTCTCCCTGGAGTCTTCTCTTCTCCAGGTTGAAAAATTATTATTATTAAGCTACCTTTCAAACTATTGCTTGAATAAACAATGCACCAAAATACCAGTTGTAACCATTTATATTGTGTAACAGATTGATTAAAATCCCTGACTTTAATCAAATCACCACCAACCGAAACAGAGGATTTGTTTTACCTATATAAATATATTGGGTTTGCCACCCTTAATCCTGAGGGACAAACTCATAGAAAGGATCAATTACACCCAAATAAACCCTTGGACATAAACCAGTGCCCAAGTCTGTCACTAAACCTGGATCCAGTCATGCCCAGACTCCTCCTGGAGAAGGGATTTAGAAAGCCAGGGGTTCCCCACCCTCCCAGGGAACAATTCCTTCCCAATCTCCCATCCAGCCCTGCCATTCCCTGTGTCTGTCCCTCCATCCCATGTCCCAAATCCCTCTCCAGCTCTCCTGGAGCCCCTTTAGGCTCTGGAAGGGGCTCTGAGCTCTCCCCAAAACCTTTTCCAGGCTGAACAATCCCAACTCTCTCAGAGAAGAAGAAAGTCTTCATTCTTTTCTCCATTATCCTCCCACTTAACACCTTTCCAACAAAAACATCTCAAGCTTTCCTTTGCAACCTTCCCCACATTTCCCATCTCCCAAGAAATCCTTTCATCCTTCAAGACTTTCATAGATGGCCAAAGCTCACAAGGGCAGGATCACTTCTCCTACTGCTCATTTAAAAATAGGATTCTGTAATACACCTTCAGTGGTTTCCTAAAATCCAATTTTCAAGTGCTCTGTGCTTTGCCACCTCCTCAGGGATTTAAACACGCCAAGGAACAGGCACCAAAGGCTTCAGACAAGTGAGAGCAGGTGGCAAAAACCCCAAGGAAAATTTAGGGAAAGATTTCCCTTTGAAGCCCAGAACTGCCTGAACTTCACTTTTAGTGCAGAAAAGTAACTCTGGCACTGGAGGAGTTTTGGGGGATGGGAGTTCTGTCTATAAAATGATTTATTTATCCCAAAAAAAGCCCCAAACATGATCAATCACACTCACAACTCTTAAAGTCTGCAGCTAAAAATCCACTCTGACAAATATTTGGTGGCCTCTTTCCTCTTTACCTGCAGAATTATTTTCTGATGGAGCTTTTATTAACCACAAATTAATTGTAAATATTAAAACACATACTCCTCTTAAATTTAAATCCTTTCAGATCCTGCCTCAGGAGGAGGGAAAGCATTTCCCGCCTGTGACTCAGATTTCACTTTCTAATTCCAGTTTCAATCCTGAATTCAGCCGTGTCAGGAGATTCAAATCACAAAAGCATCACAGAATTAAGACAGAAATACAGAAGTGTCTAAGGAAGAAGTAAAAAATGATTGCTTATTGTTGGGAAAATTACAGGAAAACCACTTCTGATTATTAATTATGGCAGCAGCAGAGGAAGAAGTGACTCAGGCTTGATAAGGAACAAAAATGAACTCACCTGGAGGCTGCTCCAGTGTGGAAACTTTGCCTTCTGTTCTCTGGAGCTCACTCACCTGATGACAAAAATATCAGATTACAGAACCCAAAGCAATCTCCTTCAGTGGATTTAAACAAAACAAAACAAAAAACCAAAAAACCCCAAACCAAAAAAAAACCCACCAAAAAAACAACAAAAAAAAAACCACAAAAAAAACCCCAACAAAAACAAAACAAAAAACCCCAACCCCCTCAGACATTAAAGAAATGAAAATGTGTTGAATTATGTTCTTAATCAAGAGGTAAAGAAAACTAATTTGCTTTTGCAATGATTCTCCCCCTCAAGTTCTTATCACTGATGTTATCCACAAATCTGACACACACCAGCCTTTTCTGCTGAAATGTTCGCCCTGAGGGAACACAAACTTACAGAGCTGCAGGGCGATTTCCATGGCATGAAAATAGATGAGAGTTTTCATGAGGAAATCAAAGAAAATCTCGGAGCACTTCTGGGGCTTCCCCCAGCTCGTTTTTCTCTGCCAAAAAACTCCAAAATTTCCATTTCCTGCCGTCCCGCTCTGGTTTCGTTTTCCCAGGGCCACGTCACTGCCCAGGGCCCGCCCCTGCTCTGAGAGCACAAGCACAGCTCTGCTGGAATTGTCCTGGCCCTGCTGGAAATTCACATTATTTATCAACGTTTTCTGCATTGTGCAGCTTTTTTATAGTGCAATTCATAGGCTCAATTATAATATATCAATTCTGATTTATTATCTTACAATAAAAATGTCACAGATATCTCTTTGAATTAATTACTGGTGTAAAAAGGTGACACTGGCCATCTCCTCCTCCACACGACCACCTCCCACCTCCTCAAAATCCCAGTTTGGCAGTGCAATATGCCAGGAAAAGGGCACAATTGCTACAAGAATTGCAGAATTCCAGGCAGAGGACTGAGTGCCACATCCCAGGCAGATGGAATTCCTGCAATTCCAGCTGTACCTTGGCATCCTGTTTGTGAGGGCCCTGGTGATGTTTGGGCTCAGCCTGGGCTCTCTTCTTCTCTTTTTCTACTTCTTTCTTTTCTTGGGAGGTTTTTAAAGGAGGTTTTGAGGAAGTGCAGTCTCTGATGTGTAAAAAGAGAGAATCCCAGTGCTTTACTCCATATTACCAGGAAAAAGCAGATTAATACAAGAAGTTTGCCCCTCTTAGAAATGTAATTCCATAAATATATTAAAAATATTTCATCAGTCACTTTTTACAGCTTCAAATTCCACAGTCCTAACTTGTGCAAAGATACAGACAACAACAAAAAAATCACATTTTCTACAAGAGGGACTGCAATTGAATGACTACATTTCTATTTTTTAAAATTAAATAATTAATAATGGCAATTAATTATTAAAAATACCCTGGCCCTGCTGCCCATGCTGCTTTGGATACTCCAGATAAGTTTAGTTAGTTCTTAGAAATCTTCTGTCCTCCTAATCAATTGATTATTTCCATTTTTATTTCCTGATAAACAAAAATTATGCAATATCTACATTATTAGTTAAATGTAATATCTACATATCTTAAATGAATATCTACAGTATTACTTAAATGTTATGCTAAGCATTGCTAATTACAAAAATAATAAATTAAAAACAAAGAAAACTTGTCAATTCCTTACTTTTTCTCGAGCAGAGGTTTCTTTGCCTTCTGTTTATGTTTAGTACCTACAGAAAATGAAATAAGAAAAAGGAATTAGAATAAAAACTGAGCTGGTTTCAAAGCAAGTGATTTTTTTATTCCAAAAAAAGCCCCAAACATGAACAATCAATCACACTCAACTCTCAAAGTCTGCAGCTAAAAATCCACTCTGACAAATATTTGGTGGCCTCTTTCCTCTTTACCTGCAGAATTATTTTCTGATGGAGCTTTTATTAACCACAAATTAATTGTAAATATTAAAACACATGCTCCTCTTAAATTTAAATCCTCTCAGATCCTGGCTCAGGGGGAGGGAAAGCATTTCCAGCCTGCGACTCTGATTTTTAATTCCACTTTCAATCCTGAATTCAGCCATGCCAAGGAGATTCAAATCACAAAACCATCAAGGAATAAAGACAGAAATACAGAAGTGTCTAAGGAAGAAGTAAAAGATGATTGCTTATTGTTGGGGGAAAAAAAACATCAAAGTTACCAATTTTGCAATCGGCACAACAAAATTACCATGGATTTCCTCCAGGCTCTTCTTTAATTTTTGGTGCTGCCGGATGAGCTCCTTGAGCCCCTCGGGGTTTTTCCTGCAGAGCTCCTGGGCTCTCTCGTTGGCCTCCAGGGCCAGCTGAGCTTTCCCCAGCAGGGCCACGGCTTTGCAGTAGTGGTGGTGACCCTACAGGGACAGAAATTGGGATTTCAAGGTTTCATCCACACCCAGGAGAGAAGGGTTTATATCCAAAGCAGCTGCAGCAGGCAGCAACAAGTCCAGTTTTATAGAATCCAGAAAGGGAACTGCTGTCTGCTGATGAATAATCAGTTTGTAACTGCTCAGCAGTGAAACAGAGATCAATCACTGGGAAGAGCTTTGGAAAAAAAGCAAATTTGCTTTTTTTCTGCTTTCTCTGCTTTGGAAAAGAGCAAATTTGCTTTTTCCCCTAATCTCAGCTCTTTGCAATTTTCTAAGTATCCCTTATTTACTGTTCTTCAGGCCAAGAATATTGGGAAATACCTGTTGGCCACTAATCAGGATTTTTTAATATATTCTACATTTATTCTTTTTGAAGCACTGTGACAACTCACAACATCATAAACATTTTCTCTGCCTTTAGACATGCAAAGCACCTCGTACCAACACTGACAGGCAGCTAAAATAACATTTTAAATATAAAAACCCAAGCAGACTGTGCACTTGGCAGAATTCTTAGTACACAAGGCTCTGTGTTCATTCATTAAAATTAGCTCTGGGTTCTTATCTTGCTTTAAAATACCAAAAAAAGGACAATTTTGGACTGTGTAAGAAACCAACCTTTGGCCAATCAGGCTTGAGAATAATGGCTCTTTTTCCATCAACTGCAGCTCTCCTGGGAGAAGAGAGGGGAAAGAAGAAGGATTAATTATTTATACCTCAGTGAAATCTCCAGGCTGGTGTAAAAAGCATAAATAGAGATCTAATAAGTAGAATATGAATATAAAAATTGAATAAAACAGCAGTTCCTAGAACTGTGGAATAGTTTGGGTTGAAAAGGACCTTAAAGCTCACCCCAAAAATGGGCAGGGACACCTCCCACTGTCCCAGCTTGCTCCAAGCCCCATCCTTGGACACTTCCAGGGATGGGGAATCCATGGATCTCAAATAACTACAGTCCCATAGACACAAAGAATTCTGTATTTTAGCTTTAAAACGACTATTTTCTTACAAATGCCCCCTATTTTTAATGCAGCTCACCCCAGCACCTCAGGGTTACTCACCCGTACTGCTTGGTGAGAATGAAGCACAGAGCTCGGTTCCCATACAGGAGGTGGTTTAAAGGGCTTAAAAAAATCAGATTATGAAGAGTTAATAATGGGTATTGCTTTTTTGAAAACCCTGAGGAGAAGAAAAATTAAGTTTTCACAAGAATTGCCTGCAAGAACTCCAGCTCCAACACACACAGGAAGTCCCATGGATTTGAAGTTCTCACTGGGAAATGTTCATTTTAATTATGGGATCGTTTGTAAGATTTGGGCCCATTCAGGCAACTTCCAACTAATTCAAATTATTCTCAGCCTACTCTTAAAAAGCAGCTCAGCTCTGCAGTTCCTGGAAATCACATGACCTCCTCTGCTCTTCAGCAGCCACAGGATTTCCTGTGTTTTCCACTGAATTCTGCTCCTTCCTTCATGGTCTTGACACGAGGGACTCAATTTTGCAAGAAGGTTGAACTCAGCTGAAATTTGGGACCAAAACCTATCCTGCCATGTGGCATTTATGGGGATTGAAGTGGATTTATTCACAGAATATTGGGAATTCATTGATAAAACTGAATTGTACATGAGAAGATCTCAGTATGGGTAAAAGGGAGGGTAAATAAACCCAAAATGCTGATCCTTCCCAGGGCACATTTATAAACCCACAGCCCTCAAAATGAAAAATGCAACACTCTGCACAACATGGTTTTATGGAAAGTGGGATTTTATCCATTTCACTGGATTTTATGGACACCAGGATGAGTAAAATCAGCATTTTCATGACCACAGCACCCATGGTGAACACACCAACCCTGCTGATATTCCAGTAGAAGGGGGAAAATGCCCTAAAAATTCCCATTTGATCTGTTTCTCCCTTTTCCAGAGCCCAGGAAAGTCTCCAGAGCCTTTTAGGAAACACCTTTAGAGAAAAATTAAACAAGGCCCACAAAAGGAAATAAAGCCTGAGAGCTGCCAAAATATTTGGTGTGTATTCCTTTTGCATTGTAGCTGATAAATATTTGCAATATTTGCAGGATTTCGAGGGAACACACCCACAGTGGCTGCTCATGCTTGTTCACACCAAATAATTAATTTTCTTGCAGGTTTGTTCCCCTTCCTCTTGGTCATTTTAAACCCAGACAGGACTTTTGGAGCAGTAAAAGCACAAAAAAAAAAAGCAGTAATGAGGGAAAAATATAACAAAAATTGGGTTATAGGGCTTTTTTGTTTTAAATTAGGTATCATTTGGTCTCTAATTAAAGTGGCTGATGCAAAATTGTACAAAATGAGGATAAATGTGAAGAAGTTGAGTTGAGTTCTTACCAAAACTCGATGGCTTTGGTGTAGGACACTATGGCACAGTCCAGGGCTCCATGGGAAAATTCAGCATTTCCTTTCTGTTTCAAGAATTCACTCGTCTGTGGGACCAAAACCAAACAATTCAGGCCCCTCTGGGGTTAAACTCATTTAATTCAGCAGTGGAAAGGTAATTATTTCATGTGGTAAAGGGAATTATTTATGCCAGCACAATGAAACACTCCACCTTTTTAAACATTTCTCTTTATTCAGCTGGGGGTTTTTACAATCCCTGATCATCAGAACCTCCCCCAAAACCAACCCAAACACACTCTGAGAGCTCCTCTCACCTTCCTGGAGCTCTCACAGGTCTCAGCTTTCAGTTCTTCCACTAAATCACAACCTTCCAGGGCCACTCTGGTGATGGAACGTTTCCCTGGAGAGAAAATTCAGGAAAACCCGGTGGGTGAGGGAATTTCTCAGAGCCAGAAGGGTTTATCCTCTGCTACTAAAAACCCTGCTCTGCTCCTGCCTGCCAGCAAAAGCTGACACATAGCTCAGGCACTGCAACAGTCTGGCAGCAGGAGCACTCAAAAATAATTATTTATCATTGGAGAAGCCCAGAATGAAAATATTAGTATTTTTATTAATATTTAGCTAATAATATACAATTAATAAATAATACAATAAATAATATTAATACAATAAATTATATACTTAGATAACATTAATATTATATATTTATAAAATATGAATGTATTTTACAAAATAAGAATATTTTATAAAATAGAAGCTGCCTCGGCTGCGTCTCCACTCCAAATTCCCGAATTCCCAAATTCCGGCCCCGTGGNTAATTATTTCCTGATTTTTAATGGCAAAGTGATTTTTCCTCATTTCTGGCCCCTTCAGGGGTGTCCATACTCACACTCAGCAAAAACAATTGGAAGTTTGACCCGACCACAGTCCCCAAGCTCCTCCAGGCTCTGCAGAATCTTGACATTCCCCACACATCTGACCCAGTCCACAGCCTCTGCAAAGTGAAAGAAACCCTGGGAAATGGGAAAAAAATAAAAAGAAAATCAAGAAGAGGCCATTAATATTGAAAGCAAGGTGTTAATAGAACAGAGAGCAGTGCTGGAGCCCTTACTCTCTGAATTTGTTCAGGGTTTAGCTGATTTTTGAACAGGTAACAGCAAATAAAGACAAATATCTGGAGATTTCAGTCACAGAATCAAACCAGACTTGCAACAGGAGGCAGGGGAAGCAGTCAGATGCCAGAATTTGATGTAGAAACTTTTTTGTGATGACTGGAATGATTAAAAAAATAATATAAACCCCTAAAACGTGGTTTAGAAACTTCTGAAATGATTAAAAAAATATTAACCCCCTAAAATTTGGTCTAGAAACTTCTGAAATTATTCAAAAAATACTATAAACCCCCTAAAACTTGGTTTAGAAATGTCTTCTTATGACTGTTGAAAAATAATTTAAAAATCCACATGACTGAGATGAATACCCCCAAAAATACAGCAACTGGGTAATCCAGCAGTGACACACAATTGTGTTTATTCTGGTTTTCCTATTGCTACAAGCTGCAATGTTGTTTTTTAAATTCATTGCTTTTATTTTAACTCTTGCATTTAACACACAGCAGGCCCCAGACTTTTTTCCAAGAGGGGAAAAAAGTGATTAAACACAGGGAAATTCAGGATTTTCACAGAGTTTACAAGCTGGAAAATGGAATTTTCTACCAGAAACTGAATTCTGTAAAAAAAAGATGGATCAGGAGATTTCCCAGCCCCACTGTGCCTCTGCCATGCCCAGCACTTCAGGCTGAGGAGGCGCCAATTCCAGGGAATCTTCAAAACAATTCCAGGAACTCACATTTTCTATTCCACTGCCAATCCTCAGGATGCCACTGATGAAATGTGGGATGTTCTGGAACAGGGAGAGAAAGCAAAAAATCAGTTATTGAGATGTGATCATTTTAATTTCTGGCTGCTCAGGTTGAACTCAGTAACATTTCCTGCTCTGCTGGAATTAAGTTGCTCTGGTGCATTCCAGATTTTTGTTGAAAAATAAACGTTGGCATGGGAAAAAGAGAATTCCTGGATGCTGTGAGATCTGCTTAGGAAATTCAGCCCCTGGAACCACTCCTGCAGCTCTCAAAATACTCAAGAACCAGCTGAGACATCCAAATAAACCAGCCCAAAATCTGCTCCTCCAATTCCATTTTACTCTGGGATGTCAATCCAATTTTTTTTCCATGGAGAAGGAGAAAAAGGCAGAGGGAGTGGGAAGAGGAAAGCAGAGGTGTGGAGAGGAAAAGTGAAGCTGGGGTTGAGCAGGGAATTTCAAGGAATGAAATAAGAAATATTTCATACCTAAACATCAAACCCAAAACATGTAGCTTGGAGTTGAGCAGGGAATTTCAAGGAATGAAATAAGAAATATTTCACACCTAAATTAAAAAAAAACCAACCCACAACAAATCCCTTCAGCTGCTGAGAATATTCCTCATATCCTCCTCCCCACTGTTCCGTTTCTGTTTGAAGTCAGCAACAACAGCAAATTTAAAATCTCATTTGTTGAATGAGGGAAAAATAAGTGAGGAGGGAAATAAAAAAGTATTTAAGTCATTCATCCATCAACTTTATTTCAATATTTGCAAATATTTCCTCAATTATCCCCACTGGAATCAAGCCTAGGCCACAATTTCTTTCTGGGAAGCTGCAACTCAGTTCTCAAATAATGTCCTCACTCCAGCAAAAGGAAACGTCTATTTAAAATTAAAATATAACCCCAAAATGCTTAAGGGACAGATTTAATTGATTTATTAGACTTGAAAACTCAGATAAAGTTAAAATACAGGACTTACAGCAACTTTTTTAATTAAATCTGTAAGCTCTTCCAAAACATCGTGCTCACAGATTGGCTTCATGTTCCAGCCTAGGAACTCCAACCTGTTGGGAAACAGAGCAAGTGATAATTTAGACAAACACCAAGGGGTTACAGGCTCTTAATTATGAATATTTGGGGTAATTAGATCTAAGGAAGAGAATATTCACAGATTCAAATTAGATCTAAGGAGGAGAAGGGTTACAAATTAAAATTGAGCCCTTCACAAAAGGAGGGAGAAAAGTAATGATAAAAAAAAGAAGAGCTGCAAAGTTTGTGGTGCTTTAGAAATGCCAGGGGTCTTAAATGATGAAATACCCCCAAACTTCAGCTTCCAGATTCCCAAAGATTCCAAACTCCAGATCCGCAAACATTCCACACTCCAGATTCCCAAACATTCCACACTCCAGATCCCCAAAGATTCCAAACTTGGGATCCCCAAAGATTCCAAATTCGGGATCCCCAAAGATTCCAAACTCCAGATTCCCAAACATTCCAAACTCCAGATTCCCCAAAGATTCCAAACTCCAGATCCCCAAACATTCCA
>VZRO01001836.1:2432-14631 GCA_013397915.1 Daphoenositta chrysoptera
CTCTCCTCTCCTCTCCTCTCCTCTCCTCTCTACAAAAGGTAAAATCTGTGCATGACTTCAGTTTTATTTGTAAGCACAATAAGGAATCTGAGAGAATGATGAAACCAGTGCTAGTTTTCAATATGAGTTATGGGATGGAACAGCTGGTACTGTGGGAAATAACAGCCGCCTCCTTTGACACAATCATACTGCTGCAGAACACAGGAGGTGTATTTATTGTCTTCTGAAAAGTCTGTGTCTATGGCATGGAGAAGTATTCCCTACAGAAAAAGACTTCTATCTGATACAAAATATATGAAAAGAATATATTCCAGTGAAGAGATTGCACATTAAAAATGGAAGAAAACATCTCCTGCACACCTCTTAGGCAGGATAATTCCATAAAGTACCTTAAATTAAATAAGATAGTGAGACAACTGCTAGGAAATGACTGATGGATGATACCAGGTAATGCAAAAAAGAATTATTAAGTTCTCATGAGATGCTATTAGTCTGGTAACCTTTATTCAGGCTAAAGATGATTTTGAGATATTCCTGAAATAAGAGCTGTGTATGGATATTAATGATGAAGATAACCTTGACCCTAACAGAAGACTGGAAGAACCATAAGAAGAAACTGGTCACAAAAAACAAAGAAATTAAAGTTGACACTATGCAGTCTTCAGTGACCAAGAAATGAGATGACATGTACTTTTCTTGTGAAGGAATTTAATCCCCCCCATGAAAACAAAACATTATCTATGTTAATGACATATTAGGAACCATTTTGTAAGTATCAAAAAGATAGAAAATATGAGTCCAAGGGTTTTAGTAGCTATCATAAATCCATCACATGCACAGTTGCTGAATTACAACATATTTATCTCCAAAGATTTATTTCTAGCCTCTACTATTTAATCATATATATTAAATTTCTTTAATAAATAAGGTTAATCTTGTAGTAGGCATAGGTAGTATTGTGACTTTGACATACCGTGAGAGTTGTCATAAAAGATGCAAAAATAGTTGTAGCGTTTTTTTGTAATCCAGATAACTGGCATGTCTATTGCTAGTGTAGAATTTAAGGCAAAAGTTTTAAGTTCAGGGATTTCAAACTGCTTTAGAATTTTATGACTTCATAGTCTCCCATATTTTTGTGAAGTGTAATCAGTGGAACATAGACTCTTTCTACTCATGAGCTGACCTGGAACCATGACAGTAGAATTATGTTTGTGTTTTGTCACCGTTATGTGATTTCCAAAAATGCCAGTGTTTCTTAACTTACAGCTAGCCTTTGGCCATCTTGTACTCTGACATAAGCAACAGTGTATTTAGGTTAACAAGGCCTGAGTTGTGAAAGACATGTGATAAAGATTAGCAAATTGGTAATGAGGAATCTTGTTACTTTTTAAGTCTTGCTTACACAGTAAACTGCCTTTCTACGCAGAGAAAAAATGATATAAACTCAGTCATTATGACGGTAAGTTATCTGTTTAAGAGTCAGCTTTAGGGAAGGAAAAGAAATTATTTTTAAAAGTCCCCCTGGCACCTGTTAAGATACAGAACCATGTTTTATATATTTTCCAATTATATGTGCTGATAAGATAATTTAGGATAACAAAGTGGTAAAAACACCCCCATTAGACACCGTTCCTCCTTCCCCAAACAGATGTTGTTAGTTACTATATTTACATTTTAAAATGCACACAAATGTCTATACATACACATCACTTCAAATAGACAACAAAGATAATTAGTTCAGGAATCCAGATATTTAAGTACACATCATCTTAAATCAAAGCAGGCATGATAGGGCAAATGAAATACTACAATTCAAATTCCAATTTTGATGTATATATATGTGGTTTGAAAATTAAATAAACCTGTTAAAGTCAACTATGATTCAGTATGAATCCTTTTTCTGAAAGTACTCAAAGCAGCCTCATCATAAACTAATCTTCAGGTATTCTTCATATTTCAAGAAATCAAAACATCTGATGTACAAAGCCTTTTAAAGTCTTCCCTTAAAAGAAGAAAATACAAAGTAATGTCCCTTTTTAATGGAACACCTGACTGATATTTTCATGCAATTCTTCCTCAGTATGGTACAGAAGTACACATCTTAGATGTGGTCCTTCTTATACCTAGAAGAAATAAAAAAGGAGAAGGGATAACAGGTTGTATTACTTTGAATAATTTCTCCTCCTCAAAAGCTATGACAAAAACAAATGCATTGCTGGTACTGATTTTTTGAAATATTTCATTTAAAGGATGTATTAATTAAAATAATAATCCAAAGAAAATAACTTGAAGAGACAAGGTAGCAAAATGAATAGCAATCTAGAAAATGTTTTCATTGCCAAAACCATTTTATTTAGCTTTAGACATAGGGATCCACATAGTTATGTCAACAGAAATTAAAATAACTGGAAATTATTGGGAGATGATTCAGAAAGTAAAAGTCACAGAGTCAGTTTAGTTGTAAAAGAATTAATATGTTTTTGCACATACCATGGAAAAAATTATTGTATAAGAACTTTTATGTTGTTCATAATGCCTGATTCTTATATATTTTTCCTGTTCCTGTGACATGCAGACCTACCTTGTTTTGTAATTTCTCAAATCCTTCTTATTCTCTACATTTACCTTAGTTTGTCAAGGTATTCCTCTTTTTCTTTGGTCAACACCTGTGAATTAATGTTTGGGAGCCCCATGTCAGCCATTCAGGAGGCCTCTCAAAGCTGCCACAGATACTCCACAGAGACATTCCGTGGGTAAGCTCAGCTTTTCTGTCGCTCTGCTCTTAGCCCAACAGGTTTTATAGAGAAGGAAATTGTATAACTTCAAGTAATATAAATAAGGCAAGCCCATGAATTTCACAGCACCCTGGCCTACTAGATTGCAGAATAATTTCTTTGCTAGGAGACTGCTTGACCCACTCACATAAATGCAACACTTAAAGACTTTCTGTCTGAGATATTGAGACAGAGCCCAAACTGCTAGAGCAGTCTTGTCTTTTCCCCTCCTATGCATGTTCTATTTTGTACTGAAACATTTTGTCTGGGAAGCATTTACTGTTCAAATGATAAGCTACAATTCTTGGAAATTCCTGGTAATTTCTTGGAAATTCCTGGTAATTCTTTGAAAAATGGAGTGCATTGGTGCTCTATTTTGAAGGGTAGCTTTCTGCTTTGGGTCACAGTAAGCTGTCCTACAGATTGTGCTGCAGGCCAGCCACCTACTTATTTTTAAATGCTTTCTGCAAAGCCACAAGGAATCAGAGAACATTTATATTCAGAGGAATATCTCTTTTTTTTTTTTCTTATTCTTTTGGTCTCTTCACACAGCACTTTCATCCTGGTGGAAGTTCATAGAAAAGTTTTGTCCCCTACAAATCTTCTCCAAAGATTCTTATTAGTATTCTATAAAATAATTAGACTATTTGCAGGGGGGCTGAATTTATGCTATGAATTATTAGATTAAACAAGATCAAATATTTTTTCGTGTCCTCACTTCTTTACCTTAACGCTTTGTCCTAATTTTATTTACTTTGAAAAAGCAATACTCAAGTTTTTTGGAAAATCTATTCATGTGCTACATATAGAAACATGATTTAGTGCATTTTCATACTGTCAACAGAAATATAAATCTGGCAAAATGCCCTTTTTAAAAAAAACAGTCACTTATTGTTTTCTTAGCATATTTAAAATGCAAGAAAAGATTTTTTTCCTTGTCACTTGCACTTTTTATTTTGTTTAGGATCACCATGCCATAAATATTCCACAAAGAAATTGCAGTGAAAATGCTATTCTTCTTTCATTGCTACTAATACTGTTTAAAGAGCTTTTGGTGCCTTGGTGCTTTAATTGGCAATAAGCATCCTTATACTGTACTTCTTTCATCTAAGTGGTTTGATCTTGTAGACAAAACATATACTCAATTAGATTTTTCTGGCTTTCAGTCTCAATAAGGTGATCAAAATTGTGTATGTTTATATCTGCCTTCCTAACAGTCCATAAAATCTGGTTGAATTAAAGTTCCAGCTCTTTGCTGAATTTTGGTAATTTAGCAGTTTACCATATGTCAATTGTCATATGTCAGACTTACGACCTACCATAAATTTTCTTACTAGTCCTAAAGGTGACAAAATGTTTATATGTCCCCCTAATGGGTAAGTTGGTGTTACCTTGATAATAGCTGTCAGTTTTATTTTGATTGCCTACGAAAGTTTAGAAATTGTAGTGTAAGCTATAAACACATTACATTGACCTGTCTTTTCAATAGCTTCTGCTTTTATCAGCAGACATTTTCACAACTTGGGCTATTTCAATTCAATAATGACTGTAGATGCATATCTGTGTTGGCTTTCTTTTGTGACAAAATGAGTTAAGGAGAGGAATGGTCTGAAAATGACAGTGAGAGTCATCTTAAACCTATCACTAAAATAAATATGGGTTGTTTTTCTGATACAATGGTAATTCCTTCATACATTTCCAGAATATTTAATGTTACTAGTGAAGTTTTATGTAGTATATTCAGATCCTTTAGCAGCAGAACAATTTAGTTTCTGAGCTTCACAATAAAAGGAAGACAGGATACAACAACATGGAATGACATGGAATTCTTATAATACTCTAAACCCACCATTTTCAAAAAATAAAACCCAATTACTTATTAAAGTTAGAATTAAAGGCGTATAGTCAAATACTATGTTTGCATGGTAACATAAAAACACTAAAATCAACAGTGTTGCTTAGAACAAAAATGGTAGTGTACTATGCATTCTTATACGGCAGCTTTCAAGTTTAAATAGTTCATCTTGGTTTCAGAAGCTTGGTCCGTGCAGAGATAGAAGAGCAATGTTGATTAGTTTGCCTAAACAAAGGCACCTAACACCACTTGTTGTGTTCCAGAGCATCATGTGGGGCCTCTGGCCACTGTGCTGGACTGTACTAAGTAGGCAAAGGTCATTTGTAGATTCTAGATTGCCTTTGCTGGTCCTGTGCAGAGTCTCTGGTACAGCAGTGTGTTTCAAGTAGCACCAGTTGCTGATGCTTTGGCAACTGAAGTAAGTCTGTATTACAGAAATCACACTGATGACTGGAGATGATGTGAGAAGTTGTTAATTCTTGCATAAATGATATAATGAAGATGATATATTCTCTTGGTTTATATGAATTTTACTTAAACTACTTTTATTTGTGACTTCATGTGGCTAGAAGGGAACATGATAAAACTAGTCATTTAAACAATTCAGTTAAATCCACTTTGTAGATACATTTGTTTAAATAAAACTTTGTGTTTTGTTACAGATATCAATGTAAGGAATTCTTTACCAGAAATTGTACAATGTAAAAGATGTTATGTATTTTGGAAATCTATGTTTTAGTAGGTTCATGATCTTATAGTATGGTACTCATTGCAATTAGAAAGATTCTAATTTATAGGATGTTGTCCTTATGTGCTTATGAAGAAAGTACAACATTGTAGCTCAATTAGGTAGAAAACTCCTAAGAAAAACTGTCAAAGAAATGTGGTTCTAATTTCAACTACTAAATTCAGAAAAAACATCGGCAATAAGAATAACCAATGTAGACAGGATCTCAGATCATTAGAGAAAGGGATACTTAAGAGGATTTGATGTTTGAAAGCAATGATTATTAGAGTATGTGACAGCTACTGGGCTTTGACAAGGGATTCTACACCCTTTAATCTGCAAATCAACATTTCACATTCAATTAATAGTTGAAAATGTGACCTTTATTAAATATGTAGCAATCTCTTAATTATTAATTATAAAATTCTGATGCTATTATAATACATTTATAATACTAATGCATAGTTACCCATTTGCATAATAGAATTATAGCATGGATGTATGCTAAGAGTGATAGTAAAGAACGAGTTTGGCCAGCTCTCTGACACTAGGCTTATTCCTTTAATGTAGGACAACTAAGGTCACCACCAGGTTTAAATGAGAGTGTAGAAGAGGAATGTAGTCTTTGGATAATGGGCTAATTGACTTCTTTTCTGTGGTGGTTATTGTACCTCATCTTCTACGTGCTACACCTGCAACAAATGCCACTGGCTAACAGAATGGTGTGAACTAGAGGTGGAACTTCATGTGATTTCTGTCTCCTTGTTACTTCAGCAGTTTGCTGTTGAAAAAAAATTAGTTCAAATTTGGTAGGTTTTTTCCCCTTTTCTCTTCAAAATATGTTATTGACTAGTGTGTTGATAATGCAATTACAATATGGGAAACGCATCCTAATAAAACCTAGCTGTTTTATTTATAGATAATCTGATTTCAATAGGTGGTAAGGATTAGCTGTAAAATCATGTGTGTGTCTGGTTATTTTTGTTACTACTTTGTTACTTATGAGATCATCTGATCTCTGCTGTGCGAACGACCAAGAGAATAACCTCATCTTTAACCACAAAGAGGAGAATCTTCAGTTCTCAGTAAGAAGATTAGATGGGGGTAAAAAATTTAAAATTTTGCTTAAGGCTATCCCATTTTTTAAAAGTGTCAAGAGAACATCTTATAGCAGATTGTCATTGATCTTCGCTTGTTTGTTTTTATCTCCTTTCCCATTTAAAATAGCACACTAAACCCTCTGCAATGTGAGCTAACCTGCTCGCTGTGACACTGTAATCAATTAATCCCCGTAAGGTGAGCCTTCCTGCTCACCTTCCTGTTGGTTAATTTGTAAGGATAATTTAGGTCAAAAAGTACTGACCACAAGCTCATTCAGTAATCCACTCGCTACTTTACACAAGTCGTAAAAAATAAGCCCCCTGTAAAACACCAAAGTCTCCATACATAATAGATTTATTAAGAGCAAATATTTGAATATGTAGATATATTTGCTTCCACTAGAAGACCTAAAGAGCATTAAACTATATGCAGAAAAACTGTGTGCCAGACAATAAATAGTTGCCTAGTCTCCCTTTCATAAATATTTGATCAGAGAAGAGGGACCAACATTTTTCACAGTTCTATACTGTTTTCAGTCCTTGGTGTATGTATATGCACATGGGGACATATTTAAAAGGTATTGGGTTTGTAGATCCCCCTCAACTCTAACGATTTGACTTGAAGCTGCATTGACAAGAAACTGAAACATTCCTACCATAATGAGTCAGGGGGATCCAAATACCCCTGTATGCACAACATACAGGGCTTTGTAAAATATGATTTGCTGTTTCAGACCTGCTTTTCATCTCTGCAAAATGACTTGAAAAGCATTCTTCTATAGAATTAGAGGAGAATCTAAGAGTATATGTATTTATACTGAAGTAAAAAAAAATACACTGCTTTGGGCAATGCTTGTAGTGAAACTTGTAAGTCTTTCCATCCTCTATCACAAAGAATTTCTTTGTGGTCAAGCTGAAGCAGACGTATCTTATTCAGATATATAAAGGTCAAAGGGAGGATTATGACTACCAAATCCCACATTCTGAGAACAAAGCAGAAAGTTAAATAAGAACAAGCAGAGTGAGGTGAAATTTTTATGTGGATTTTTGTTGAAAGTGGGTAACTGGAACACAAAGATGTAAAGCCCTAACAAAGCATGTAGTCAGGGGAGTCAAACTAGCTTTTTTGCTGTTGGTTGCTCTGGAAATTTTTGTGCTTTAATCCTTTACCTAAGAAACAATGCAGACTTGGCAAAATTGTCAGAAATACAATCTTACATCAAAAAAATCGAGATGTATTTTGATAAAAAGTTCTTTACCTGGGTCTCGATATATCTTTTAGTATGGCATTCAGCATGTTCCTCCATTTCAACTGTTATCCTTCACAAAAAAGGAAATGTTCTTATTTCAAGACTGAAATTTTAATATATTTCTTTTCCTTTAGACAATTTACTCCACATTCTTATAACATTTTTTGCCATTGCCAGACATTCTTTTCCAAAATCCTCTGATCTAAAGGATAGACAAAGTCAATAATTCTGAAAAGCCTTCCTGCTTGGAGCTTCTACTATCATTTTTGTTGGGAAGCGTAAATAAGGAAATTATAATTATATGGCTTATAATTAATTTAGTTATATTAATTATATCTTTATAATAGTGACACCTTCAGCTGTCAAAAAAATTCACAAATGTATTGATTTGCTTAGGCTAACAAAATAATACCCAGAGCTAACCAGCATGATATTTGCCATTCATGTTCCATGACCTCTGCAGAACCACCTTTTTTGTAATTACATGGTCCTTTGCAATGATAAGTTGCTGATACTGTAACTAAAACTTTGCAGAAGAGCGATTGTAATGCATGCCAAAATTAGAGAAACAAATTAGACTTACTTTTTGTAAAAACTTCTTTCTGACAGCTTTCTGTCAGTTATATATAATATGCTGTCATCCTATTATGTTCAGTATTAGTTCACCTGGGCCAATATGTGTTAAATCAATGTTATCCTGAAGTGTCAGCTCACTTCATTTCAAAGTTCTGAGGCTACTTCAATCAGTTACAGCAGCATGGTTTAAGGAGACGACTGATGTTTTAAAGCTCTGAATTGTTCAGGTTTGCATTTAAATATGCCCTTTTTTCCTTTTTGGCTTGACTGCTTAAAATGGTCTTTGTAAGCTGTAGATGCACTCCAGGGTGTATGTTACTCGTGGAAAAGACAGCATCAGTCTAGGTTTCATTAGCTAACCTTAACCTCACCTTAACCAGTCTATTTAAGTTTAAATTTATATTATTGAAAAAGAGTTCCTTGACTGCCTCTTAAAATACAGCCTCATGTTCCTGATGAACAGAAGCAGACTGGCATAAAATGTGGACCATGACTCAGCCACCTGGTATTGTTGAGGCACTTCACATCGGTTTGCATTAAAGCACATACGTCAGCTGGTGTTCAAAGGGAGATTCTTCTGAATTTTTTACTCATAAATGCATAAGCAACAGCCAGTCACACAAGCATTTACCTCAAGCAAACTGGCAGTGTTCATAAACTAAGAGAACTACTGCTGTCGTCCATAATCCATTAAATACTCTTCACTATTCTCAATTGCTTTTTCACAATTTCCCATTTTTATTCTCTTTTGATGGCACCTGACCAGCACTAGAAAACGCAGAGGTTTATTGTGGCTTATGAGCATGAACACGGGCATTCACACTAAAACTGGCGCAGATCTGTGAAAAGCAGGTCCACGTTATAGACTTGGGAGAAGAGTTTCTTAGTACTGCTAAGAGACCTTTGTTCAGTCACGTGTGGTGAGTAGATGTCTGAGAGAAATCATATAATAATATTTTTAATCTCAAGACTAAAACCAGCTGTGTTTTCTGGCCCCACTGCTGTAGCAGTTATCATGAGTTACTTGAAGTTAGCATAGCTTTTGGCATGAACTGATGGACTTTGACTCTTTGTTGTAACAGAAGTCGATTAAATACGGTAAAAACCTGTTGCAAACAACAGAGTAGTTTTGGTGCCCTAAATAAATATATGGACAAAGAACACACTCAGTCTGCAGGACATCAACATGTCCAGAAGTTACCTGAACAGGAGAATTGGGGGCAGTCACAATGGCTGCAAAAAATCATAACAAAACAGCACAATTTGAGAAGGTAAGAATCCATGGCAAGCTATTCTGTACTCAAATGTATACCTAACAGCACCTAAGAATAGTGGAGGTAACCGCAAAAAAGACATTTGTCCTGGGTTGCAGTGTATTCTATTACCATCTACATGAACTGTTGACACCAGGTGGGTGGTGTTGCTTGCCTCCTCCCTCCGGACTATCTCCTGTTAAAGGGTTTTGCCACATGACTCACAGATAACCCGTTCCAGACAATATTGTGTTAATGGCCCATCAAGGCCTTACCACATGACTGACAAAATTACATCATCCCATTGTGAGATGCTCCGCCCAGAGGGAGGAGACAAGCATTCCATCCTGGATATAAGGTGAGAGTGCAAACACCACGGGAGCCCTGTCTACTGTCTTCCCAGAGGACAAGAGCTACCACTGGACCTTCAGCTGGAGACCAGATCTTCCACAGAATCACCGCTTCAACTGAGCTACTTTGTTGGACTGCTACCACCACCCCAACAGGGTGTCAGGTTGTATCTGACTTTGTCAGTGTTTTTCCTTGTATTATTTCACTTATTTTTAATTTTTCCTATTGCATTTTATTCTGACTTGCAATCTCCCACTGGTTTGTTTTCAAACCAAGACAACATTGCTGAGGAATCCAATGGCACACCCCTGGATCCAGGACTGTGTCTCAAACCTCCAGGAAACACGGTCCCCACAGCCAGGGACCATACTCAGTGTCATTGACACCACTGCACTGACCCACGTGACCTTCCTCCTGGCTGCACTGTCTCATGGGCTGGAAAATCACACAGTTAGTAAAACTGCACATCTGTGATGTGCTTTGATATATAAATCCATTTAGCGACATTATGTGATCTTAAAACATCTTCAGAGAAAGACAGTTCTCTCTTTTTGTTTGGAGGAACAGAAGTTTGATTAGGTAGACAGTTTCTTGGAGCAGCCTAGCCATGTTTATAACCAGCAAACATTTCTTTGTTTTTGTGTTATCGTTGTCCTCTGACTGAAATGTTTCTTCTCCCTGAAAAGAGATAATTTGATTTTCTCTGAGTCTTGACGAGAAAACCAAATTCTCTGCTAGCACTTAGAAGGGCCCCATTGTTTTGCTCCCTTTTTATGACAGACACTTCATCTCCCTCCTGGAAATATTCCTGGTAATGCTTCCTGATGGCCTTCCAGTTAGAATAAATAGTTCTGGATATTAGCAACAAAAACATAGTCCTGTATTCCAGTATACTGTGTAATGGTATTCATATTTTTTCTGTTTGAAATATTTGCCCTGATACAGCCTTGGGGATTTTTTTCATGATCACATCACACAGGCAGATTTTATGTTCAGTGTTGAGCTTGAGGTTTATAACACATCTTGTTGACCTTTACAGAGACATAGCTTTTATTTTGCACTATTAAATGTCATTTTATTCCCATTTTTTTAATGTCACCTAGTTCTTGCTGATAGTCTGACCCTTATATGTTTAGACAGTACTTTCAAACTCTGACCCATTGACAAATTTTGTTAGTGGCCAATTTTTATCTCAGAGTCACTAATGAAAAGAAACTTAACAACAAACACCAAGATATGAAAATAATCTCACTCAAATTATCTTCCCTTTAGTCCATGTTTCATGATCTTGGTCTTAGCTTGGAATATGAAAGTAACAGAAATGTGGTCATCATGTTAAAACATGAAAATGCAACTGAAAAGTTTTAATATAATTATTCATATAGTCTTTTCTAGAAGATTTATGTTTCAGTTGTAAATAACTGTGTATTTTTAATGTATTTTATTTAAAATTAAATACATTTCAATATGTGATGCCTTTTCAGATAAGCAGAGATGAACTTCTGCTTTTGATTTATAGCTTTTTATAGTAGCAAGGGGAAAAAAAGGAAAAAAGGGAAAAAAGAGAAAAAAGAAAGACATATGAAATTGAAATAAATTATTATAGTGCATCACTGTATTGTCAAAAAAAAATTGTTTTGAGAGTGCAGCATTATTTTTTCTGTGCAAAATAGCAACAGTAACTCTCCATTTGTTTTAAGTGTCAGTACAATTCCAGGGAGACAATGTCATGTCAAACTGATGGAAGATTATTTCAATGCAGCTATGCAACGAGATACTACTGTGTCAAGACAATGTTAAAAGGATATCAGTAAAAAAATAAAACAATATGAAAATCCAATAATATGTCAATCTAAAGATTTCTGATGTAGGGGTTTGCAGATTGTGTTACATTGACGAGTTAATAGAATGGTATCAATGCAAATTACACTTTTATTTAAAAGCAGAAAGTTAAATCAAAATCATATTAAGAAATATCATGTAAAGCAGCAATAAAATTAAAGCTGTATTCATCATCCCTTAAACAACCTGCTGTCTGTGAACTAAGAAGATAATTAAGGACAAGTATTTTATTTGATGTATACTAAGCAAAGTATTTGGAACCTGCTGAGGGTTAAGCTAGCCAAACCCAGTTTCTGGAGTAATATCTCTCAGGAGCTGTCATGACAAGATACTTGCATTTCCTAAATGGAACATCAAAAGAAGCCTGTTCTGCTAAGTCCAATGCAGAAGGAAGTTACTATGACTATATCAAAATTAGTCCCATACAATAATAGGTCAGTCTGGGCTGCTTTCCATTTCCTCCTAATCACA
>VZRO01001836.1:14645-118513 GCA_013397915.1 Daphoenositta chrysoptera
CCCTAAAATTTTTGTAAAAAAAAAAAAAAAAAAAAAAAAAAAGAAAGAATATAAAACTTTTTAATGGTTTAGGAAAGCCTCCTTCCTCTCCATGATCTGCAGGGAGGCTCCCCCACTACAAGCTCTCCCTGTGCCATCACCAAGTCCATTTACTTTTGCTGTCAAATAACACGTGCCATGACACGGTTTCTGCTGCACTGCCCATAACAGTCCCTCTGACAGACCTCATAAATTCTGTTTGCTTGCACACTGACAGATAGGAGAATTTATTTCTCATTGCTGATTGTGTTTCTGCTTCCTCTTTCCCCTTTCTTTTTAATGCCTTTTTACAGGACAATTTACATCAGATTTTGTTGGAATGTGATGCCGCGACTCCCAGTTTACCCTTGTTCCTCTCAACATCTGGATGAATATGCAATTAGTGTCTCCACTAATGCCAAATATTATCTTCATTAACTTTTATAATTATTAAAGGAACAGGAGAAAACTCTGCTGCATGTAAAAAGCTAAAGCTAAAAGGAATGAAATCCACACTATTACTAAATATTTGTACTAGTAACTTCACAGTTTAATATCTTTGAATAGAGGACAGAACTGATTTTTGTGAGCTTTGTTTCAGATTTTTTTGGTATTAATTTTTGTGCTTGCAGAAAGAGCATAGGCCAAAGAGTTTCTGAACATGTTGAATTTCTTTGAAAATCAGTGTTCTACTAGTTAATTCTATAAAAGTAAATCGAAAACAAAACAAAGTGCCTACCTTGCACTCATTTGCTAAAAATAAAATACTATTACAAAATTAATTACACCTCTTCCTTAAAGTAATAAATTTATTATAACACATTAAAACCAAAAATAAAAACTTTTCTGAGACTTTTTGGAAATGAATCAACTAATTTAAAGGTTAATCTTTCAACTGTTAGCTTAACAACAAACCCCAAAATATTGTCAAATTTCAAAAGCATTATGACTATTGGAAAACTACAAGATATACAATTGAGGAAATCACACAGAACAAATTACTCTTTCTATGTTAAACTATACAATATAAGGAAAATACAGTTATGTAGGTTAGAAGCTTTTGTGAGAAATTTCTGTTTAATATTTTCCTCTCTCTTTTTAGAATTATTTTTTAAAAATTTGATAATTCCAAAAAACCAATCAAAGTAGAGAAAAGAAAGGTGGCATCATTGAAATCTAATAATTTTAATAGCAGATGTTGAAATGTTATCTATAATTTATTTATAATCAAATATTTTAGTTATGATCTGCTGTTATGAAGGAAAGAACCAAAATCTTTCTCAGCAGTATAGTGCTTCAAAACAAGAAGCAGAAGTTTTAGAAAAAAAATTATTTTGAATCAGTTAATCTTCATTTTGAAGCACAGCCTACTGCTGGAAATCTGTTTCTTCTAACTTAATGTGAATACCAAGGAGGAATCTGTAAATCGCTTTCTGATGTCTTTTGTGTCAGGTATTAGTCTCAGGAGTCAGAGAAGAATGGAACATGCATGGCAAGGTAGGTGTTTTCTCCACAGGCATATTATCCCAAATTTGTTTTGTGAGATGCTGGAGTTGGGCAAAGATGTCTGAAAGTGATGTTGCATTAGCACTTATTATAGGAATGGATCACACTTTCTCCTTCTAATTGCTGGCACCATTCCCCTTAGATTTGAGTTTTCTTGTATTTATTACATCAGTGTATTGCTTTTGTATTCAATAATTAACTTTGCTGTTAAAAAGTTTTCAGCATATGTTTGAAATAATTAATGTTAATTGCTGCATGAACTTTGAGTGATCCACCAGGAACGAGTTAGTTCCAAAAAGAACATTTTCCATCTGAGTACACAGTCATTAAAATACATTAATCTACTAATCCTTATACCTTTGTGCTGTTTCCCTTTTCTTCTGCCAAGAAAACAACAAAAAAGAGAATTGTGCCTGAATAGCTGTTGATCTTGATTTTTTAGGGGGGAATTCAGGAGAATAAATTTTAAAACTTGGGGCTAGAATTTCCCTAAAGTTAATGGTAAATAATATCAATATTTGTGAAAACTAAAAAAAAAACAAAAACCCAGTGCTTTTATATCCATATCCAGATATGGAATGCTGTATTAATAATTAGCCAAAAAATATGGGGGCTCATACTTAATTTGCCCCAGTGTGATACTGTGCATTTTAGTATATGTCCAAAACTTAACTTCCTAGTTCAAACAGCAGGAGAGGGCTGGGAAGGACTGCAATAATGAGTCAAGTGCCTCCAGGCTGAAACAAAGTTGTGTGTCTTGCCTACAGCTGTTGTTGTCAAGGGCTGTGTTCCAGGCTCAGCCATCAGCTCTCTCGGTGACGGTGGAGTCGCACCTCGGCCTCGGGGAACCTCTCACCCAGCAATTCTGCTGGGCTGTGCCCTTGGAAGCACACTGGGGAGAGACCAGCCTTGAAGGATGCTTGGAAGAGGGCACACAGCACACGTTCCCTGCAGTGGTGGAGCAGCATCTGGAGTCCTCTCTGTGTTTTGGTAGCTGGGGAGCAACTCTTGTCTGGAGCACACCACCATCCTGAGTGCAGTGCCAGTTCTGCAACCAGGGCTCAAGACTGAAAGCTAATGGTAAAATCATACCCTCTTCATCCTTGCAGCTACCCATGTGTCAGAATTCTTTCCAAAGTGCACGTAGTCTAAAGCTCAGGAAAAAAATTTGCCTGATAATTTGTAAGTTTTTTGGGTTTTAGCAGGTCCTTTCTAAAATTTTATAATGAACTCAGCAGTTAAATGCCCAGTGCAGTCACAATGAAATCAGCTGGGAGCAAATGACAGCAATGTTTACTCAGAGCTATTTTCAGACTTCAGCTTTTTCTTGAATTGTTAAAAGAAGCAATGTTTCTCCAAATCTGCAACTGGAAATTTGCATTCCCCTTAGGTCACATCCTGGTGTGAACTGTACAAGCCTAGGCATTTCAGGAAACGACAGACATGGTTTATTGGTGGATTTGACAGTGGTAGGTTAATGTTTGGACTCAGTGATCTTAAAGGTCTTTTCCAATCTAAAAAATTCTGTGATTCTGTGATACAATTCACACAGATGATTACTGAGCAATTTCCAAAGTTGCCTACTGATTCGGACCATAACAACTTAAAGAGATGATTGGTACTGCAGTCTGGAGGCTACACTGATCATTAAATCCAAGCATTGCTACCCGATGCCTTTTTTTGATGACAATTTCCATGAAAATACTAATTTCGGAACGTACTTTATCTTAAAACTATATTACATTTTTCATGAAACCAACAGGAGAGTGAAGAAATATTTTGATAATTCTGGGTTTGCAGAATAATTATAACCACATAATAAAGTCTATACACCAAGTAAGAAATCTAGAAGGACACAATGTTTATAAGATTTAAAAAATCCTAAAAATACTTTAATTCATAAAGAATTTAAAAGTTATTTTCTGTATCAGTTGAAATATTTTAACTCAGATTGGAATTAAATTATGAAACCTCAAAGAGAAGGTAATTTCTCAGACACAGGTAATTTGGATATAATTTCATAAGCCTGGCCCTATGGCATATTTTGGAAAAAAAAAAAAAAAGTAAATTGCAATTGCATATTAAAGCAAACAAACAAAAAAACACTTTAAGGTTCACTTAAGCTTAGTATATAATGAAACCAAAAAATTCCATGTGCCCTGAAAGAAAATCTAGTCCATAGAACATACCACAGGACCAAGCCAAAAGAAAGGGTGGGTTTTTTAATGTTTGGGCATGTCAATGTCTGGTTTAAATTAATTAAGAATACATAAGGAAAAGAATCACCAGCAACCTGAAAACATGATGCTTCAACTTCAGGAGAAGACTGTGCTTTCAATAAGATGCAGAAAAAAGGCTGAGGGTTTTTTTAATGCTTTCTCTCAACTAGAGTATTTTTTTTACCTTTATAAGTCAATCTTAGAAGAAAAAAAATCAAGCACATATGTAGTGTTTTTTCTTAACCACAGTTAACTTAAAGTTACTTGGTTGATTGCTAGCTGTTCTCTCTGTTGCACCCATAGGAATGACTCACACAAAACTGATGCAAACACTTGTTACAGACAAAAAAATTACTTGCTCAAGCAGTATGTTCTGACTGTCTAAAACAAATGAAACAGGAGTGAATTTAACCCCCTTCTCCAGTCACTATAGCTGAAATGCAAACATAGGTTCACCTGCCTCTATGATTTGAGGGATGATGTAAAAACCACACTGGTTAAGAATCAAATGAATGTTTGCTCTGTGGTTATGCAGGATTGCTGCAACATAAGTTGGTCTTACGTGTCCCTATGCAACCTCAATGCACCCATTCTTTTTAATCCATTTTGTCCTTTTTGCCTGCCTACCACACACACATCTAATTAATCCCCAAGAAGTCAAATATTTCAGGAGTATAATGGTGTATCTTTTCATAGTAAATTAAAAAAAAAAAAAAAACACCAAAAAAACAAAAAACCCCAAACAAAATCCACCACCACCAACAAAAAAACCCCCAAACCAAGCCAAACTAAAAAAAAAAAAAAACCACCAAAACCACAAAACCCCAGAAACAGTCCCTCTCCCCCAGCTAAAAACCTAGAATTTGATGATGGTGCATCTCTTTTCTTTTCAATTACAACCCCAGTGAAATGTGTACCACCAGTTAACTCTCAAGGACAATTTTGTCAAATTTTTAAAGGTTTGTATTACTACCTTCTTTAACCCTTGGACATTGCCATGATGTATTATTTTGTTTTAATTTATTTCTGATACTGTTGAGTATTGGTAAAAGCTTTCTACAACTTCTGTTCCAAATTTAATGAAAATCAAATTTGGAACTTGACTGGATATCTCCAGAGGTCTCTTCCAATCCCAGTCATTCTGTGAAATTATATTCATCATTCAATCATTAACAAAAAATATAAAAGCATTTATCTGCAGGTTTATTTTTTAAAATTTATATTAAAAAACGTGCATTTAATTGAAATTGTAGCTGACATAATTTCATATGGAAAAAAATCTAAAACCATTGAGGTAAATATACTTTGATTTTTAATAAATATTTTCTTTGATTTGTGTTTAGTTTTATTGTCTGTATTTGTCTTGATAAATGGGTTTTTCACTTATCAAAACATGGATGTTCCCATCGAAATATATATTCTTCCAAACTGAACTCCAAATGATATATGATATAATTGATTCTACTTTTGCGTTCTGGGCCTTTTTTCCTCTTGAACTTATCCTGTGCTATTAAACAGTCGAAAGAAAACTTACGGGAATAATTTATTTTACCCTCAATAGTGCACATTGAACCTGGAGGCATTTTGGTGTCACATAAATTGTACCCAGTACAATAGAAAGGCTGTAGGTCACTATCCTCTCAAAAGAAACTCTAAGGAAAATGAGGTGATTGTAACATCAAGTGGACAATCAGTAAATCTTGCAGTGTTGCTACCAATATTAAAGTTAAAATGTTACAGTGAGGTCTTGTCTGCCCTTGAGGTGACAAAGAGGTTGTAACCACTGGGTGAAGAACTTTGAAATACTAGTAAATTACTTCATGATCACATCCAAATGTGCTTGTTCTCTTTGGCTTGTTTTTCTACAACTGTGTGTTTTAGCTCACTCAGAAAACTTATTGTTTATGACTTGGTTTCTTCCTCAGAAGACAGACTGATAAAGACTTCTGGAGCTGCTGGCTTTGACAACTTCCCCAATAAAAAACCCCACAAGAGAAGAATGACTTTTCAATATTTTTGTTTAAATGGCATATTTTACTTAATTAATATTTTTTTTTAAATCTAGGGTCTCCTTAAATTCTTCAAAATTTTGCAAGATAAAGTTTGATTAAAAATCAATATTTTTATGTAAATGAAAAATATTTATTGTATTTTTAATGGTGTGGAGAAACATTTGGACTTTTTAAATTCTGAACAAATTCATAAAGTTGCTATACTGAGACTTTGAAATTGGCCAGGATGTTTACTCTCTGGAAGGACTGGACAGCAAAACATATGAGGAAGAACTGGACATAAATTATCAGAAGAAAATCTCATATTGCCATACAAGACCAATAAAACCATGACTATACATGCTGGAATATGATTTCTTACAAAAACAAAGGCCAAAAGCATGTAGAGGTTTTCATTTTTCTGAAAACTATAGAGAAATTACATGAGCCATCTCAATTAATATACTCCTTCATTGTTATAGAATAAAAAAACCCAAGT
Organism: Daphoenositta chrysoptera; assembly: GCA_013397915.1. Taxonomy (NCBI): domain Eukaryota; kingdom Metazoa; phylum Chordata; class Aves; order Passeriformes; genus Daphoenositta; species Daphoenositta chrysoptera. Next base: position 20,879 of record VZRO01001836.1, read on the forward strand.
AATCAACTATTTGTGAAATACTGAGTGAATTCTTACATGGGAATAACTAATGTTACACAGAAAAAGAAAAGTTATGAGGGATATGGCTAATAATCTCAATCCTTTTCCTTTGTCTTCATTCCATTTTGATAAGTTTCTGGCTGGGATTCTCAAGAAAACAGAGCCGATGATTTCTCTTATTCAGTTTTATTTTTAGGATGCATCTTTCTGCAGATAGCCTTTTGATATGAAAAAACCCCACTATTTTTAGTGGCCTGTGGCACAGTAAAGGCTGCACAAATAATGTTTGATATTTAAACAGAAAGAAGGCAAGTTAGTAAGAGAAGAAACTTCTGAGAAACTCAGAAGATCTTTAAAATTAATGTTATAGCTGTACAACTGTAATAGAACAGAAAGACTGAAGATATTTAAGGAGATGACACAGCAATAGAAAAGGCTAAACAAGACCAACATGCCAGAGTTAACAAAGATGCTGATGACCAGCGTACAACAGGGCTACATAAATCAATGTTGGTGTGATTCACTTTTTCTTGAATAATTCATGAACGAGTCAGTTTTTACTCTGAAAGGTCTTGTCTTCTGTTTTCTTACAAAAGCATCTGGAAAATACAGGGATATTTCACAGTCTTTGTCACCTACTCTCAGAACCCACCTATTAAAAGTCATATGGTTAAAAAACGAAGTAGGAAATACTGATATTAATAATGTGATTCAGAAATATGTTAGAAAGAACAATTTACTTTTCATCAGAAGCTATGAATTGTGTAATTTGAAAAAGCAAGGGTAAGTTATGCAAATATGTAATTTTTTTTTCAGCCATCATAATATTGTTAAAATTCATGGCAAACACATCTAGCCAATAAGAGCATCAATTTTTATATTTTACTCAATTTAATGTATGAGTGCTTTTTATTACTGTTTTAATGATGACATGATTTAATATATATGGGCCCTTCTTTGTAATGCATTTGCTTGTCTATTTCCTCTTTAATATAATTTGATCATATTATGTAAAATACATTATTACCATTATGCCAAAGCATTAATGTCATGGGTAGAATAATGTCAATTTTTATTAAAATGCTATTAATGCACATTTATTTTAATTTATATTATTCTTTACAGAAAGACTTCTGGAATATTAATATCTCTGCCTAATCTTTACATTACATCTGGGTAGATTAGAGTGTTTCAGATGTGAATCAGAGAAGTCATTCAACTTCATTTTAAAAATACCTTCTAACTCAAAATAAACCCCCAGTTTAAACTTCCAAATTTATTCATATTAAATGGTAGCAACAGTTTAGAAAAATGAAAATGATGCTTCAAATGAGGTTGTTGGAAAAAAAAAGAGTTGAAAGAGTGAATTTTCCATTCCTTGCATGGTAGACATCTAATTCTTTGTGCCAAAAGGTTTGTGCCAGCAACATTCATCATGCCTTATATTGATAAATTTATCTCATATATGGAAAGATTACACATAATTGACAAAATGGATAAGGCTTGTATGATAACTAGCAGTGAGTGAATAACTGATAAAGAATAAAGTATTTACTAAAATTAAAATATTCCTGATCTTTTTTTTCCCTTTCCAACTACAGACAATGTCTTCAGTGAAAAATATTTCGTATACTGATTATTTGGACAGGGTAGACTCACAAATAAGCTGCATCTACAGCTGGGGGTAATGCTAAAGCATGTGATGGTAGGATCTGATCTTTGGTCCAGGAGTGAGGATTTCCAAGGGTTCCCTCCCCCAGGATGGGAAAATGAAGGAGTTCTGGTCCAGCCTGGACCAGGTAGGAGGAGGAGAAACAGCCAGATCTGGAGCTACCCTGTGGGGATGTGTCTCTACGGAGAGATCTAGCAGAGGCAAAGAATTGGTTTTGTAGGGGATGCAGAAGTTCTTGCTCTATCAAACTGTCTGGTGTGTACTTTGCTTTAAGAATAATTCTATTACAAATACCACAGAAGTCTCTCAATTAGGAATTTATGTGATGTTTTTCATTTTTTTTTCAGAGGGACAACATAACTGGTGTAAAGGATTCCTATTTTAAAATCAGAGTTTAATGTGAAAGATCCCACTGATATTATTGTCAATATAATAACAATATTTTATATTTTATAAAGTATATTATTATAATTAATCAGAAATAGAAAATATATGGTATTATATAACAATGTATAATTTTTAATTTAAAAATATATATGCTATCTAATTATAAACATGATTATTTCAAAATGAAGTATTAATATATAATATATAATACTGCTTTTTGAAATTCACTAGTGAATATCCAGATTTCATTGTTCATATGCACATTTAATGAACATTTAGCTGTGCAATGAAAGAATAAAGGAAATGCAACTGAAGATATGTTTTAAAATTTATACAAACATTCATGGAACCTGCCTTATTTTTTTCATATTTAGCATTTAAAGCATATATTAAATCTTATTTTAGTATTACCCATGTACATGAGAGCACTAATATGGATTATTTGAAGGGTGACTATTAAACAGGTCTTTGTATTTTTAGAAAAATGGAAGAAGCCCCCATAATTAGTTTGTGCAATAAATAGTCCCCAACACTGGTCTGTTTAATTATATTATTGACTATTAGAACTTTCAAAAGAAGGCCTCATATTACCAATATATTCAGCATATATTGGATGTTTTAAACACTTTCACAGAAATAACTTGATGGGAATTTCTAACCAGATGGAAATTATTTGAAACAACAGAATCCCCAAAACTAACAAAACCCAAGCCAACAGATTTGTCATCTATGCCTTGAAATTCGAATTTGAGGACATATATTACTTTGCTACAAATTTACTGGAAAATCAGTTATCTCATAAAACTAGGTTATTCTAATACAGTGTATTAATGCCTGCATTTTCATTTAAAAGCCGCAATATTTAAAGTTAAAACAATTCAGTTCAAGTAATTTAATCAAATATCTCTTACTACCTAGTGAAGGACAGAAAATTCCTTTTTTTACTGTGATAGAATATGAAATATTTGAATATATGACACAAATAAAAATACTGGAAATTAAAATAGTGAGCTTAACAACAATTGGTTGTTTTATCTTTCTTGTTCTTAAACATCTCTGTTATTCCAGAGATCATTCTGTATTTTTCTTGTAGCTCTGTGTACTTTAGACTAAGCTTGTATTTCAGATCTGATCTGTGGTTTGCCCAGTCTGTGCAGACAAAGAAATTGATTTATTCAAAGTTAGTTTGTTTTGAAGTACAAGATATTTAGTACTATATTGCAGTTTACATATTCTCCTGAAAACTATAGAGATTGTAAATGTTCAATGTTGCTTTTCCTGCAACATGTGGAAAGATTGATGACTTCCCTTTTGCTTTTCTGCACCAAATGCCATTATATATTTTTCAAACTGCTAACCATTTTCCAGTTCCTTGCAATGTTATTGCCAGACTGGCTGAGGTGTTATTTTTTCCTTTTTGCATTTTCTTCAAATCATGAGCTGTAGGTTAGCTTTAAGGAAGCTGCAGTCAGGTACCATGAGCAGAGCCCATATTTTCGCTGGTTTTTTATTTCTTCATGACTTTCTCCCTCTTCTTTCTGCTCATGTACAAACATGGTTTATGATTCTATACAATACTGCCTAGGAGCCCCATTCAGCAACAGGGTAGTATACACATACACTGATATCAAATGACTTTGCAGTCCAGGTTAACTAAGTCATAAATTAGGCAGGGCAGTGGTTTTGTAGATTATTGTTGTTGTCGTTTTTGTGTATATTTGGGTTTGATTTTGGTTTAGGTTTGTTTGGTTAGTTTTTTACTCCTACTTTGTAGCCCTAAACCTGGAGCTTACTGAGTGAACCATTAACAGAGAAGAACAGGTATAAACAAGTTTTATACAGCATGACATTTCTTTACTATTTTTTTTTTTCAGGTTGATTAGAATAAAAGATTAATTAACATAATGCTGTGGCAAAGGCAGATATATTTTCTGATGTTCTGTAATAATCTGGTTTTGGAAAGACACTTCTTAAGAAGTAGTGTTCTCTCTGCTGATTCAGGTCAATTGAATCATAGAGTCACTTATGTTGGAAATGACCTCTATGATCATGGAATTCAACCACTAACCTAACACTGCCAAGTCCAGCACTAAATCATGTCCCCAAGTGCCACATCTACATGAATACCTCCAGGAATGGTGACTCAGCCACTTCCCTGAGCATCTTGTTCCACTGCCCAATAATTCTTTGGAGAAGAATTTTTTTTCCCTAATAGCCCTAAAATAGCCTACAGAATTGAGAATTCTCTTTCTTAACTTCTAGTAAAAATTAGCTTACTTCTTCAGCAAGGCTGCATCCCCATAGCTGCACCTCCATTCCTGCATCTCCATGGCTTATGGCGATGTCGTTTTACAGAAGAATATGATGTCAATCTCCTTCTTGCAGAATAAACTTGAATTTCATATTAAAGACAACATCTAGTCTACAGTTTCTTGGATAACTCTCTATCTACAAAAAATAGGCTAAACTTTCTGCATATTTTAAGGTATAAAACAGATGATATTCCCTGTGCCAGCTCAATGGTGTTTGTGTTAACACTGCAAGACCATTCACCAACCATTCACTATTGGTTGAGATTCCTCTCCAAATGCTACCAGTACCCTGGTGGAGTTCATATGTGAAGTGCTCCACAAGTTTTTAGCTTGATATTTCTGTTCGTGCCTTGTTCAGAGCCTGGCTATCTCAACAAAGCATTACTTTTCATTGTGTGAATTTGTACTAAACCTTCTCTGTTGAGATTGCTTAACTGTACTCTCTTCAAGTTATTTAAGTGAATTTTTAGCTTCACTACCACTTTTCATCCTCTGCTCTAAGCATTGTGACTTTTCTTTGAGTAGCCTTGCTTACACTGTTTACTCCTGGCTAAATAAACTCTACCAGTCCCAAAACCACAACAGAAGTGATTTGAAAACATCTTGAATGAATACACTTAATACTCCTGCTGTTTATGAGTATAATGCTTTTGTCTTTTCTGTTTTTCTCTGTAGCGGCTCTACTGCCTGGTGATTGTGCCTCACACAATGAGCCTGTTTGACTCTTGTCTCATTTTCTGTTACTAGAAAATTAGTAAAAGGATTTTTTCAGTATCTATATTTCTGTTACACTGAATTCTGATGCCTGCTTGTACTTCCTGGTTTACATTTTTAGCCTATAGCTCATTCAAGTTCTCATTATAGGTTGTTCTGTCCTCACTGACAATCTCTCAGGAGTAATGAAATGAGAAGAAGAGAGGCTCATTAAAAAAGAAGAGGAGGACAGCCCAAGAGTCATAAAATTAAATGAGAAAATCTGATTTATCTGGGTCTTTCAAAGTGGCATAACTTTCAGCAACCCTGACAGCTGGACAAGAAGCAGTTAACAGCATTTAGGTCTTTTATGACTCTCCTAAATTATTGTGAATACAATTATTTATCTTTCACTAACTGAGGAACTATAACAGGCCTGGATTTCTAAAATATACTAGTTCTCTGGCAATATGTTTATCTGAAAGTTATGCTGTGGTAGAGCTTACTTCTCTCTATATTGTATCTAAAGTTCCCTGGGATTCAATGTCTGCATTTATTTCTGCTTGACAGGTTAGGAGGAAATCATTCCAATATATTATCTGTTTTCTCCTGAGTGAGCACCAGTGAATACTTGGCTTAAACAATGCAATGACAGTAAGGCCTCAGTTAATTCTCCCTTTATACCTTGTTGGCAGTCACCATAAGCTACTCTAAGTTCAATTTAATGAAAAATCATTGCTGCATCAAGTTCCATTTCTGTCCTAAAAGAACTGAAACCCCTTTGGTTCAATGCAACAGAATAAGAAATGCTAATAATAAGAATATAATGCTATCTGGGGGGAGAAAGGATCCATACTTACTGTTCCATTTTTTGCCCAGGGTGTCATAGTGATTCTTCTGGAATTACTTTCTTCTGGCATAACCTTTCACTCTCACTCTTGAAAATTCTAAATTTTTCATTCTCCTGAGCTGCAGAGAATGGTTCACTAGAGATTTAAGGATGATCAGACAAGCTCCTCCAAAATTTTCAAGATCACTATGTTTGCCTGTAAGACTTGCAATAAGGGAGAAGTCATGTCTAAGACTGAAAAACAGAAGGGAAAGCACAGCTACACCAACATAAAGATCCACTAAATGAAGTTTTCCTGATTTGCCAGAGTTCCACTTGGCCTAAGTGAGTCCTGGCTACTGTGAGTTGACATCTCTTACCAGCTTTCAGTGAAAACAGAGACCAAGTACTGACTTTGAGTAGTACATGGCTTTTGCCATTTGATTGTGGCCCAAAGAATCAGTACTTTGTGTAAGCAGCATAAATAACAGTAGAAGATTAGTTAAAATGACATTTATTATACATCTGGAAGGAGGCTTCATTTCATCAATAAAGTACTAATGCTGCTAAAGGTTATAACTCTTGCTGATATGTTAACAACCAACCGTATACCTGTATAAAGAAATAAATAAGAATTATGCACGTTTTAGAATATATGGAAACTAGTCTACACAAATCTAAGTCTATACACTAGTTTTCTAGACTCCTTTATTTTGCCTTGGTCTCTCTTTGTGCCAGTGGAGTTTGATGCAGAAATTATTTGCCCACATTAATCTCTATAAATAACTAGGGCTTAAGGGAGAATGGCTGAGAGGAAGTATGATTTCTTTGAATCATTTTCCCCTTTTCTCATTCTGACAAGATAAGGGACTGTAAAAAAAAGAAGAAAATCATCGTTTCATTCATGCTTTTCCATCTTTTCTCTAGAAATTTTCTTCACTTGGCTCACCTTTAGGTACATGTATAAGGATCTTAACAGCAGTTCCTGACTGTGATATCCTCTGCCAATCAGCAGTACTTTTTCAACTAAAATTTGAATCTCAGCATACCTTGGAAGTCTGGACAAGTTCCACACACTGATACACTAATAGAGCAATTCTAAGGTTATCCTAGAATTTTCTTTGTCTTTAAAATGTGACCAAACAAATGTAATTATGACCCCAAAGTTCTGATTTTGCAATTAAATGCAAATGTTCTGCAGAACATTTTTATAAAATTCAATGGGAAATTTCAAAGGAATAGAGTTACTAATAGTTCATGAAAAACAAAGGAAAACAAAAGAAGTGGACAAGTTACAAGATTTTGAAATACCTTTACATCCTGGTTTACAAGAAAATTTAGGCTGTGGGTGTTAAAAATGCTGATTGTTGTCCTAACAAAGGATTCCAAGTAGTCACCATCCATCATGGAAACTCATATTTATGGACTTCTTTACTGCAGTTTATGGATCTGGCATACCCTTTAGTAAGCAGGTTTTAGATGAAATAAACAGTTACAGTATATTTTTAACCTTCATAGGTCGTTGATCACTGATATGATATGCTGTTTTGGCTCTTAGATGTTTTTGCTGTTGTATCTCTTAAGAGATTATTTCAGTGTATGACATTCACAGTGAAATAACCCTCTAAGTAACCCTGTGAAAATACAGCTGCAACTTACGCTGTGAACAAACCTGGTAATCTTTTCAAAGTGATCTGTTTGTATTTAAATTCTTTTATCTATTCATTCAGGACTGAAGCACTCAAACTCTTAATAGAAAAATAAATTAAATAAACATTGAAACCTAGATCCACTAAAAAAGAAACTGTTTGCAGTGTCTTTTTATCCTGCTAGAATTTCAAATGAGGAGGCAAAGGTAGGAAAACAGAAAAAATGCCAGCTGTGTGGAGATGAAACTTCACCAAAGGAGCTGCATGAAGGTGGAGTCCAGCTGTTACTGGAAGTCTGTCTTTGAGAATGGCCCAGAGCTGCTCCAGAATAACTTCTATGCACAGAGGTAATGAAACACGTGCAGTGTGGATTTCAGGCCCTGATCAATGAGTCTTCTACTTTAATGGCATGTTTTTATCACACCACAGAAGCTGTTAGTATAGACGTATCTTCATATTTTCAATGCTAACTTTTATCCAACAGAAAAGTGATGTATAGTATCAATCTTTGCCTTGACATGTCATATAAGGCTGGATCAGTCTGGAACCTGTAATATCAAATTATTGATGTTTGAACTTTAGGAGAGAAAAACAAGATAAATATTAATCATGTGCTTACATGAAGACGTTGCTCAAATTCATCTAATTCTCTTCGGTCAGAAATATCTTGAGCTCATAGATAACAGGAATATTGAAGTTTATATTACTTCTGAATTCCAAATGAAATAATAAACCCCACAATTCAAACTTTTCCTGCAGTATTTCAGTAAGGATATTGCAGTCTGAAAATTGCCTTATCCAGCCTTGTAAGAAACAGCAATTTACATGGGTGTTTGATGTGCGGTAGTCTTTGGGAAATAGGTTTCAAAAGGTTTATGTGCAAGTCAGATGGATTTTCATTTTTATTTCATATTTGGAAAAATTTGTGAAGAAGGGAAAGGAAGGGAAGAAAGGAGAAAAAAAAGTAAATGCAGACCATTACAGATTGTTTTCAACTATGTCTATAATAGCATACAAGAACCAGGTATGGAAAGATAATTTTTATTTTGCTTTTTCTTGAAGCACAAAATGGGAAAAAAAAGGAAAAGTATTTTATTTGTGAAAAAAAATCTGACTATAAATTACTTATGGGAAATTACTTCTTTTTATGGTAACTATAAAATAAGTAATTTCAAATGTGGCTTCTCTATTGAGTATTTCCTCAGTTTTTTCCTTTTTGACCTTGAAGCATATTTTGTCAACAAAACTAACTTGTGTTTGGAAACATGAAACCTGTTCTTCTGCAATAATTACTGTATACAATCAGAGAGAAATAGATGTTCAGCTAAATGTCGCAAAAGACACAGTCTTGCATAATGTTTCGTTTACATCCTTTTCCATACAGTTAGATCATGTAGTTACTATCCACAATCATTCAGTATCATTATTTCAAGAAAGACCAAGTCAGCCAAAACCACTGATGTCAGCAGCTGTTGTAACACTGAGTTATAACATCATTAGTCTGACAGGAGTTTACTGATAGATTAGCATAATATAGGATCGTACTGAACCAGTCATGCATATTAATCAAAACAGATCACCTACTATGATAATGTGGTTCAAGAAGTCATAGAAGATGAAATACATCTGAAATGCTAGGAAATAAAATAAGAAAAATTACGTAAATAGGTGTGTGTATGCATATGACAGAGAAACATGGAGAACAAATATCTGGCTGCTTTGTGATTTGTTCCTTCATATTCTGTGTAGAGACAGTTGCTGTTGTGTGGCTATTTCAAAGAGCCAGGTAGCAGAATTCAATATAAAAGCCTTTGACAATACAAAATAAAGCAGGCAGACTGAAGTATTGTGGGTAAATTTTTAGCTGGCACAGAAACTACAAAGCTGTCTCAATCTCCCGCTTCTTCTGAAGATGAGATACTTTGCACTGTGAAAGCCAGAGATGAAGGATACAGCCAAAATGTATTGTAACATTCATGCCACTCTGTACTATGCCTGCAACAAAAGAGTGTTTGCTCTTTCACGGGTGCTTTTGGCTGTCTTGAGTTCACTGATTTCTGTGATAGCATTTTGAGACCACAGAAGAGATATGCCTTTACAAGACACTGTGTTTAGGTAAGCTTGTTTTAAATTTACTATGAAAATGCATAGCTTTTACTGGAAAGAGTAAAGTTTCTAGGTGCAAGGTGAATCAGGTGTTCAGATGTTTAACAGAGGATATATTAAGCAGAGAATTTAAACTCAATATAAATAATTTCTTCTTGCTCTTGTTCTGCTACTTTTAATCTATGCGACTTTTTTACATTCCTCAATTATTTTTTGTCAAATTCTTATACAAATATAAGTGCTGTTTACAGATGTTTAGTCCTCCGTATTTCAGTCACATAAATGTGTGTATGACTACCCTGAAATGGGAAATATGCAACTGGATAATTTATCAAGAAATCTTTAATGTGTCACTCTAACCTTCCAATGTCTGCCAGGCAAACCTGAAAAGTTCCTTTGAACTGTGGAGTTGCTGCTCAAAACAGAGTAGACATTCAGGTAAATCTTTGAGGACTGTGACTGGGAGTTTTGGAATACAGAAATACCTCAAGGGTCAAGTCCAAACAATGAGGGAAAGAAGATAACATTGTTTCAAGGACTGAGGCAGAATATTCACCTCTTGTCCTTTGACCAATTAAGATTTCTGAAAGAACCAGGAGAGGCAAACAATCCAGCAGCTGGATAACTGTTTTCCTTGCCTACTCTTTGAAAAAGAATTATCATTCTAAAGACTGCACTGGAACTTTTATTGCATAAGGACAAGCTCTGTAAGTAAGTACCCCAAACAAAGAAAATACCTAACTCATGTTTCTGCTTCAAATCACAAAATCTTCTAAGGTCACCAAAATGTGGTATATCTAGAGAAAGGAAATATTTGTCTGTTGTTACCCAGGCACTGGAATCTAACAGATACATAGCCTATATGAGGCTCTCTTTCAGAATTTATCACTATCTGATCAGTTTGGACTTTACAAATATCAACAAACAAACCATATTTAATATGCAAAATAAAGAAAATTGGGCTACTAAGGGTATTGACATGTACAGTTTTCACTAAAATCAGGGCCTTGTTGCAGAAGCACCTTGATATCAAATGGGCAAAACATTAAAATTATATACTCCGTGAGCATCATCATATCACAAAATATATTTGGTTCAGCTTCCTCAGAAGATTCAGAATTATATCATTGCCATCCAAGATACAAATTGTTGTTACATATACTTATATGCACATAAAAAATGTGGTTTAGCAACTTAGAATGTCTTCTCCCCAGAAAACAGTCTAAACAGAGAGCTATTAGGATAAAACAGGGTAGAGAATACAGTAAAGAAGTAAAATATTGCAAAATTTTTACTGAATACAATATTTTTTTCAATGTATTATATTAATTTTTATTACTTATCTGTGCATACAATTACCTCCCCATTTTAAAGATAAAATCTGGATCCCACTTTTAAAAGGCTTTTGGAATATTTTTTTATTTGGTTTACTTACCCCTGTTTTGTATGACAGATTAGAACTGCAGTAATTTGAGCTTTTTCAGGTTCAAATACAGGCTTTGCTTAAATCCTGAAGAATTTTGAAGCATGAGGTGATCAAATGTAGTGTCTCTAATTCTAAATCTCGGTGTGGGGGACAGAAAGCTCTAGACAAGTATCCAGTCACTGACTACTGACACTGACATAGTCACAGGTGCATTAAGACATCCAGACATAGCTCTAAATTCACTCTCCAAACATAGCCTGGATCTCACAATGGACAGCACTAGGAGCATCAGTCATTTAGATTTCCTTGGATTGAGGTAGGAATATTGTTGGGTCCCAATGTAGTTCTTGTTATTGGTCCAAATTGGAGTTTCTTAGTTTTTAACAAAGAATTTAAAGAAATTACAAGTGAAAAATGCAGAAAGTTAAGGACTCTACAGACTTCTACATTGTGTATCTAGCACAATGGATTGCTTTAGATTTATAATTAATCTTGGCTAATAGAAAATAGGGCTGGAAGATGTTTCTAAAGACCACTTAGTTGATCTATGGCTAAAAAGATCCTCAATATCACAGTTGGTTGCTAATCAACTGTCAAATATAATCAAACATTTCCTGATTTATGAGAGACCTATTCTTAAAAGTGTTTAATGATGAAAATTCTGCTACTTTCTTATGTGATATATATCAGTATTTGAACATCATTAAACTTTTGTTTCCAATATCAAAGCTAAATCTCCCCTGCTGCAATTTATCTAATTAGTCTTTGCACTATACCAAAAAACCACAGGGAAGCAGTTTACTAGTTTCCTCTTTGCAGAAACTTTTTATATATTTGAAGGTTGTTAATAAATGTCCTTTCAGGCTTCTCTGGAGTATAGGAACCCAACTGTTTCAGTATCTTTAATAGGTCATATTTTATAGACCCTCCAATGAGCCGTATTTTCTGAAATAATATCTTGAGGACATGGTAAGCCTATTTTTTTAATTGGAAACTCAGAAGACAGTGGGATTAGTTCAGTCATCCACTCAAAGGTAATTACCTGATATTAGATGTACATTTTCTACTGTTTTGCAGATATAAGCAGGATTAATCCCCAACAGACTCCATCTAAGATATTTTCTCCTTTTCACACGAAGTAACCTGTTACACCACAATGATAATGATTCCATAACATATTCTCATCTGGCACTTATTTTATTCTGTTCTTTTTGTAAGAGTAGAAAATCGAGTGGAAGGTTACAGTTACTATGAGAAGTTATACTACTAAACACCACAAGAAAAAGGGCAACACTCTGTAAAAGAAAGTTTATTTCACCTTGTCAACATTTGACACACCTGTCTTTGCACTGCAACTAATGACATGAGTCAAAGATGCCACTTTTATATTTGCAAACTTTAAAACTATAATCCTTTAAATAAATTACCATTTTCTCTGGGTTCTTCTTTTGTTTGTTTTGTTGTTTTATTTTGATTTTTTTTAATGGAAAGAGGATTTGGTAATGACTTCTTTTGCAAGACATACTTGCAAATATTACTGTTTTCACCCAGCTTGTGCACTGAACCATGCAACTTGAATTTTGCTGGTTGATTAAACCAATATTTATTCTGACATATGGCAGCCCTTCTCAAGATGAAGGAGACAACTTGTGAACTTTGTATGTTTTGAGGACTGGCAGAAGGTGGGGCCATGGAACAGTTTCACACTCTTCCAGAAAGAAGGGCAGCAGCTGATGGGGCTGTCATCATGCTTGTAAATGCTCTCAGCCTTGTTCAGGAAATGAAACCATAACTACAATTGTTGACAAAATTACTCCCTGATAGGTGACAACAGAAACACAGCCAGTGCTTTCTTTAGTTTTACATCTCTGCCAGCTAAAAGACAGTGAGAGGAAGCATCTGCATAGAATGTCCTGCTAGTTCCACCTCCCAAGGTCATGTGTGAGCCTGGAATACTTCCAGTCTGGTGAATTTTTTTCTCTCCTTCATCTCAGGGAGAAGAACATGTGTGAAGTGCTTCCTGAAAGTCTAGTTGAGACCATTTCACTCTTTGGATGGAAAGGCAGAAGAGCAGCAGCAGGAGGGGGACAGTCGTGAGTTCCAGCTCTGCTAAGGGTCAGTGGCTGGAGCCATGCAGGTCATTGTGGCAGGAGTCAAAAGGGCTGTCATCAAATTTTCCTATTTATTGTCTTTCTTTCCTTTCTTCTTGAGATGAAGGGCAGGGAATAACAAACACTGTTAACTCTCTTCCTTTCGCCTCCTTTTCCCTTGACTTCTCTCTCTGGGCAGAGGGAGGCTGTATATCTATGTTTGAGTGTCCAGGCTACAATAGAAAAGAAGCAAAGCCCTTTCTAAAGAGCACACAAAAACCCAATAAAGAACAAAAAACCAAATCCTTTACAAATCTCATTATCAATTTCCCCCAAGCTTGTTATTGTAACTTCACCAGTCTGAAAAAGCAAAGGATAATTGTTTTGCTTGACTAAACTGTGATATTTCTACACTGACTGTCGTGATCTTGCTGCAGGCTGACAGGCAGCATAAAACAAATGAAGGTTGTGTAGAAAATAAATCATCATCGAAATTGGTACTAGGCATATGAAATATGTCTTATTTGCACACTTATTCCATTTCATGTCCTATAATTTTAAAAATGCTAGGTAATTTTCTAGCATTTGTTCAAATCTGGACGCAATACTTTACAAGTGTAATTGGGTGTCTGGAACCAAGATGGGGGTCAAAGGTAAGAGGAAATAACTTAGAAAATAATCTATATGTTCAGAAACTCAGAAAATTTTTAGCAAACACCAGGTATCCTTGAGGAATTATATATTTCAGGATAGAGGTATAGTTGTACTGGTTTACTTGGAAAGAGTTAGGATTTCTCACAGATTAAATTGCCTTTCATAATGTTGTATTTTGTATATAGCCTGTCTTTGGCCTTCGAGCATAACAAATGTTTCATTTAGCTCTTACCATACATCCCATCTTCCTTATTTTTATTTTTGGTGTATTCGAATATCATAAACATATTATACACAGAAAATAAAAAAAACTTACCACAATATATTCTGCACAATGGCCTTGCCATTAGAAGATTTTATCAGGAAAGTCATGTGCTTTTTAATATTTTCATTAGGGGCTAGATATTGCAACCATTTTTTGTAAATATTTTAAAACCTTGATGGAAATTTTGACACAGGCTCTGTTATAGTTTGAAGAAAATCAGCTGTGTTGTGACAAAAAATATGAACCACCTTGTGTCTTCTAAGTTTTCCTTGAACATTCTCTGGGTTAGAGAAATCGCATCACAGAAACCTCATCTTTGTTCTTAAAGACAATCCATTTCTAATTTAAAAGGAAAAAAAAAAAAAAAGTTGTGTTTTCAGTCCATTTGGAAAAAACTAGTGACTGAAAAACCTTGAAGGAACTAACGCTATCTTTCGATTTTATTTGGGTTGGGTAATACCAGATAATTGATACTTGGTTCTTAGTTCAGGCAGTGGCAGATAATAGTCATTGCAATTATCAGAAGTTGATTTTCTGTTGTAAAGATAACTTTCTTATTATCATTCACTATTTTAAGAACTTTTCATTTGAAAACATAATTTTTTATTTTGTTGACATGTCATGGAGTAAAATAGTGAAAGATTTAAGAAATATCTAACAATCACTAAATGTAGCAGTGAATTGGAACATGTAGTTTTTGGTTAATATAATCATTGAGTTCTCTATAGCATGACCAAGAATATGGCAGAATGAAGTAAAAGCCAAAAACTAGGATGTTAATTTTGTAGGAAAACAATTACTTTCATGCTTCTCTTGCCTTATCCTTTCATATGATTGTTTACCCCTGCCTGACGACACTCAAGACAAATTGCAAAGACCAATATAGATTCCAGAGCTATTGCCTGCATTTCCCTACTTGTGACTAGCACAAAAGAAGTTTAGTGCAAAAAGGCACTGAAACTAAATAAAAACAATGCCTTGTTATTATTTATCATGCCTGTATATGCTTCCAAGGATTTGTGATGATTCTTTCCTTGGAAAAATGTAGCAGAATATCACAGTGTCTCTACTTGTGCAAAAAGACAGAGGAAAGGGAAGGGCCCTCAAGAAAAAGCAGGAGAAACACCCTGACAGAAACAGGGAAAGGGATGATGGAGATTTGTGAGCAGTACTCAAGAGGAGATGTCTCTGCACCCTGAGCCACTTGGGCTATTGGCTAATCTTTTACTCAGCCCAAGATCACCAAACAATGAGTGATACACTGTCAAAACCTGAGAGATCCTTCAAGCAGGTGTGGCCATACTTATTTTAAAATGACAATCTAAATGTTTTCAAACTGAAGCCTGTAAATAGTTTTAATAAAAGATCTAGACTCAGAAATTCCCCTATTTCAACATATTCAGAGTTAAATTTCATTCTTTAACAATAGAACAAACCCATGTATACTATGGTTCAAAAATAAGAAGCTTTTAAGACATCACTTTTCATGATAGATAAAGGATATTGAAAGGTCGTAATGGGATTACATTATAATCCACAGGTAAGAGCAGGATTCATGTCAAAGGATTCTAGCTATAGTTTTATTAAGCTTCCCTCTTACTTTCAGAGATTAACTAGCAGGACAATATCTGACACCTGATATAGCAACAAAAAGGATTTCTGTGATTTTCATTTTATATATTTGACAGTAACGCTAATGGAAGAGCTGAGAGCTGAGCAGTTTTGAAAGGTTTACTCTCTGCAGTTTATGAGTTTGTTTAGAATATGCTTTCAAGAATAAAGTGCATAGTAAGGGCATGTTTTAAAATTACTTGATTTAAGTAGATTCAGGACTCATGGGCAATTTAGAAAACTTAATGGCCTGGATGTAAAAAAGAAACAGCTACAGCTGATATGAAAAGTAGCCTTGCAGATACACCTGAGATAAAGAACTTCTACCGAATATGTGTCCTGAACATTTTTTCTTGCAAGTCAGATAATCAAAATAGTTCTCATCAGTGTGGAATAAATTTTGTGCAGAGCTAGAAGGCACATGGATTGCAAAAAATCCCTCAAATTTGAATTCATAATGAAGCATGGTATGATCTATATCACACAATCATCATTTCACATAAATGGCATGAAAGCAAAATAATGAACCTCATAATCTGAGAAACTCTGCGTTGCCTCATTTCTATTTTTTTTTAAATTTTCCGAGTCAAAGATATGATTCTGCTCTTGATACAAATGAGTGCTGTTGATTTCATTATTCTTAGTGTGCATGTGTGTCACTTCCAAAGCATCTTGTACTGTTAATTGTTGCCCCTTCTTACTTGTATTGCTAAAATGGATGGTATAGAGAAGTAATTGTAATTCAGACAATATATTCTCTGCTGTTTTATATTAAATCTTCCTACTGGAAGGTAAGATAGGTAGCTATCTGAAATACTAAAAGTGTTTCCAGGTGTATCTAGACCAAGCTAGACCCAAAGGTCTATGCTGTCATTACAATTTTTTAAAAAATTTGTTTTTATTTAATTACATGCTGATAACATAGGAGTGAAACTACATTAGTCTTTATTCCCATGCTGCTGGATTCTCAGTGGATGTGCATGCAAGGCAAAGTAATGTGACTTTTTTTGTACTAATGGAGGTGAAAGGAACCTGTAGTTTCAAAGAGGTTGCACACAAGGGAAAAGAAAGCTTTTGTGCTTTAACACAGACCTAATAAAGAATCATAAGGCAATAATATTTGGGATCATTTGTTAGGTGCCTAAAAGGAATGCACAGAAGAATACACCAAAAGGACTACCTGTTTTTATTTCATTTGAATGATATTTTAAAGAAAACAAGAAGCATATCAATGCTGTTGTTAACAGCATTGCAATTAGATCAGCAATTAGAATGGATAGCAATAGGAAAATCTGTAATTAGAGATACATATAATCCTTAACTTTTACCTTTGCATGTTGCAATAAATTACAATATCTTACATTCTCCAAGATAGTCACTTTGTGCTTCATAAATTGAAGGCCTTTAGTACCTGTCAATGAAAGAGATTTAAAATTTTGACAGACAGTGACTTATTATTTTTCAAGAGGACTTTGTAGATTTCTTACATCTTTAAGGCTGGTAGAAACCACCATAACCATTTTGACTGACCTGTCACTATGAAATTTCAAGCTAGTCAAAAGAGCAAAGTTTTTTTCTAAGCTACAGAACATATTTAAAGAGCTTATGTAAATTTGATACTCAGACTCCAAGTGATATAAAATTAGCCTCACCACTATATAAATAGTTTCTGATAAATTACTGATAAAATGCATACACCCTAAAGTTTTTCTTACTTTCAATCATATTTTTCTAAGTTTTGCTCTGCTAAAATATTTTCAGTTTCACTATAGAATCACTTCTCCAATGTAAAATTAACCATTATATTTGTTCCTCTTCCCCCCACCATCATGTATTCTTGGTATTGGGTTTTTCCTACATAATACTACATAAATATTTCATAGCAGCTCATCACACTTGGCGTTTGAAAGAAACATTCCTAAAGACAAGTGTCTAATGAAAATCAAGCGAGGATACAATGCTTTGTAGTGATGGCACAAAAGGCAGGAAGCCAACCAAATGAAAGAACATCAATTAAAGGATTATCTTTTTTGTTTTTATTTCTTTTTTTCTCTTGTGAGGAATAACTTTCAAATAAATGCTGATCCTAAAATGCTTCATTTGACTGTAATGGGAATAACTATGCAGCAACCCAAGAGCCAGAAGCCTGATATTGCAATTTAATGTGACACCATAGAACAAATTCCTTTATTTGCTTAGTTCTGGACCATGTCTTTGTCATATTTGGAATTTAAAGTCGCCTAAACATTATGCAGGTATGATAAAAACAAAGCATAATAAAGAAGTTCTGCAATCTCAGTAGAAATGACCACATTTTGTGATTTTCGATAGTCTATGCCTCTCATTCCTAAATACTGAAAAAAAAGTACGTTTATGTAAGACATTTAAACTACAGTATTGGCAGTCTTAAACTTGCCTTATATTTGGATAGGTTTGGTGAAATATCTTGGGTTTTTGGTATGTTAATATAAACAAATTGATTTATTGCCCTGTTCATGCTTCACCTTAAGCATTTGAATAGTCTCATTGACAGCAAGGGGATTAAAGCTAAGCGAGTGCAACAGATCTACATGACTCAAGCTTTTACTGTGAGATTATAATTCATAATTACTTTAAACAGTTTTAAGTTTCTCAGTTTCTGTTTTGCATTAATAAATTAGCATTCCAAAGGCTAGAGCTTGATTTATACTACCCAAGATCAGCACACAGATGTTTCAGTGCTTCACATAGCTCTAAATACCTGCTTCATGGGGTGTTTGACTTCTCAGTAATTCTGAAATTAAAATGCTTACCCACACAAAATGCATAATTAACTTGAATAGAAAGAAAAGAACTTATTGTTTGAATTCTGAAGTTTTCTTACTAATCATATGTCTATTATTTCTTCTATCCAAATATCTAATAATCAAAAAAAGAAGTTAATAATTAGGCTCTGAAATCTATTTTCTGCTTTTTTTCACATACAAACATAGTATTCCTACATGCATCTACTGCAAAGGGAGGGAGCTATTTGACAGCCTTCCTGATTTTTGTGAAACATAAAGCAGGTGGTGTACAGGTTGTCATGCTTTGTTCTATTCTCAAGGGGTTGCCACAAAGGGGAAGAAAATAATTTGCTTTCCATCTTCATGCAACTATTGCTAATGATACTGAGGCTGCATAAAATAGGGGGACTGTTGATATTTCTTTACTAAAAATGAAGGGGGAGACAATAAATTCCACAGAATATGTAACACAATGTTATACTAACAGGTATCAGGGAATTGTTGCTATGTAACCCAGCATAAAATGTCATTGTTTGATGCTGCTTTGACAAATCACTCATCTGTCCTCGGGAATCTGCTTAAATGAAGAATGCTAGATGAAATGCCATTTACCTGGGACCCTAAAGCTACTGTGTACCTTCCATGTTAGGGCAAATAAAATGTGGTAAGCCAATCACATGCCCATCTCATCAAGGTTCACCCAGTGATCTGTGAGGCAAGCAATTCTCCCTGTCAGCTTTCCTTACACATCCAGGAAAAATGAGCACAACAGGAACTGACTTCAAGCAATATTCACTTCTGATTTGTTACTTTTCATCCCAGATTTGAGCTATGCCCCATTACTTCCTATGCACTGTTTCAGTGCTTGAACCTGTCAGGAAAAAAAAAACATCTAGTATAGCACTGCAGACAGAGAATACAATAAATTTATTTTAATTCTTTACCCAAAGAACCATTAGTTTCCAAAGTGCTTGAAAAATATTATGAGTACCAATATGAATAAAAGACATTTTCCTGTAAAGAGAAACCAAAAAACTAAAACCAAACAAAACCAAAACACCCACCCAACCAACCAACCAACCAACCAAACAAAAAAAAACACCTTGAAATTAACTGTGAAATTTTTTTATCTCTAAAGTTTAGAAATCTCAATAATTTAAAAAGCATTTTAACACCAGTATATTAAAAAGGTTCAGATTAAAGTATTGATCCAAACATCTGGGAAAAAAATGGTGAATTATAGTAGCTCATCCTCACGAGACTATAATAGGATTTACCATACAGATTTGGTATAACACAAAGTTAATATTAGAAATGCAGTGTGTTACAGATATAGTTTTGCCCTCCTCAGGCTATTCTCACCTGCAGGACTAATTTCTTTTAATGGGAGAAATAATTTTGTGGGCACCCCATTCAGGCTGGGTTCGTAGTGGCAAGGCTAACTTGTGCACTCAGGGGTAGGTAGCAGCAGTACATTACTAACTAATGGTTACACCCATCAACAATTATGTTAAATTTAAAGTAGTCCAGAGGAAGGATTTTCCTATTTGCATAAATGTCATTAGAAGGCTCTGTAGCTTCATTGTACTTACAGTAGAATTTATCCTAGGATTCTAGTGTATTGCATCTATCTTCTAGTTTTATATGTTATGTCTTTTAATGACATCATATTCATGTTAGATAACTTTCTTGTTTCAGTAGCTGTGGAAGAAGAATCTTCATAGTTTCATTTTCCCCACTCTGGTCCAATAACACTATACACATATTTGCAAAGAAATAGAATTCAAGTTTAGGTTAATCATATGACATTTTCAGTCTTTCTACTTTTATTTAGAAGTTTTCACTTTCTCCTTTGGCCACCCCACTGGAGCTGACCCACAAGCCACTTCACTCTGACAGTAAACAGCAGAAAAACAGATTATTTACTCACTATCCTCTGCACTGTTTGTGCTTTCACCCCATTCAGAGCACCTTATTTGGTTCCATGGTCACAGCTTTCTGCTGCATATTTCATACATGTAAGAAGCAGAATAAACAGCACCTTTGCTCCAAGGACTGCAGAAATTAAAGGCTGGTTGTTGAACAATGAATGTGACAACAAAAATGAGAGTAAATCCTTACTGTGAAAACTAGAAAAAATGGATATCAATGAACAGAGGACAAAATTCCTGAGGCACCAGAATCACCTTGGTAAACAGAGTGACGTAAGAGCAAGGAGGGATATTTGCAGCAGTGAAATAAAAAAGATGTGAATTCACATCAGAGGCCATGTGGTGTGGAGATCGATTCTGAGACAAAATTTGAGGATAGATGTGAAGAATAACAGAGAAAATGGCAGACATAGGAATTAAGAAATTGAAGAACCTTCATCATTGCAAAAATCTGATTTATTCAGAGTTGAACTTCTTGTTCTTCAACAGTTTTTAAAAGTCAACAGAAAATTTCTCTCACGTTTTTTGACTTGTGGATTATCTCTCTGGTACAGGAGTCCTGATGGAGAACAACAGCATTACCTTTACCAGATATAAATCCAGACACATCCACCAAAATATACACATTTTATATGGTTGTGATAGCTCTTGATTCACAAAGAAGGTCAGAAATCTGCAGTCTGTGTTTTACATGAAAAGACAGCAACCATATGAAAGGACACAGAAGTTTGAAAGCTAACAGGGAATCTCATTAAAATGTACCATACTGCAAACATTTTGAGTTGAAGGGAAAAAAAGAAAATACAAGAAACAGAGATATCTAAGACTACTCCTTTTCATAAAACCTCTCTCCATGATGTGGATTTACTACAAAATCCAGATCAGTTAGCCCTTCCTCTAATATCTAACAGGGTGAGGGATATTAAAATGGTTTCAATTCACCCTTACATAAAAAGAAGCTTCCTTCAACAAAATCTCTGTATCTATATTTATTCTTTTAATAAAGTTCTAAAGAATCTACTGAATTTTCTTTTAAGGTTTCAGCCATAATAATAAAATCTTAAAAATATAATCTTAATACTTCAAGTACACGGTACTACCAGGAGACTTAATATGGTACATCTGAGCCATTTCTCTGTGAATTTAATAAACCTATTATAGCCCTAATGTTTCATTACTTCATGCCTACAAGAAAGGGACTGAGCTTTTAGTATGGTGCTTTTTTCGCAGTCTGTGGCCCATGTAGTCTGTGTCCATGAAGCTGCGTGTTCATTGATCTAAAAGATCAATGTTTGGTAGGTAAGGAAATTGGTAGGTAAGGAAATTAGAATCCTTGTAGCTCAGCATTTAGAGAGTCAGTTCTTTACCAGGATAATAGCTGAAAACAGATAAACCATAAAAAGCTTGAGGACTATTGCTAAAGAGTACCTGATAAACATCAGAAACCAAGGAGGAGGTAGCAGATAGGAACATTAAGACTCCTTCCTAATACTTAAACCATTAAGGCTAAAATCAATTAAAACCTACATAGCTGCTTATTAGTTCCAATTTCATCTTTTATGTTTACAAGTTTCAGTTTACCAGATCTAAAGAGAAGGTGCCAAGTGAAACAGAGGATTCAAGCTGTTTTCTTGTAAAGTTAGCTGACACAGACAGCCATGTACTATTCTAATAGTTACATAAAGAACCCAAAAATTTTGAAAGGAAAGTACCTAAGGCACGAAAAGGGAAAAGGAGCAAACCAACTCCTACCCATGGCAGATGTTCAGAATACTCTTCTGAAGTTTTGGCATTTAACTCAAGAGTATACATTAGATATTTTCATCCTCCTCAGGACTCAGAGGTTGGAGTCCTGAAGAGAGAGCTTAACAGAGCTTCTAAAATCAGCCAGATGATATTGCCTTTTTTTTTTTTTTNGATTAGCTGCATTGATCATGTTCACAGTACAGGAGGAGATATGCTGCATTACAGACTGCTGCAGCCTGAGGGAAATTAAACAGGTTTTAGTGGTCCTACTTGTCACGCATCAGGGTTATCTTGCTGAAGTGGCCTGTATGTAGAAGATGATGCAATATTTATGAACTCAGAATGAAAATGAATGGAAAACAGCCTAATTAGCAGGCTAGTAAACAAAATGCCCATCTGAGACTGCACTGGTCCACTTTGCACTCAGGTCTTCTTGGAAAACATCTTTTTGTTCCTAATATTGAATAATGTACACAACAGAGAACAGGCCAAGTGCAGGAACTAATCCTTTGATTCAGGCACTGCCATCCTAAGGACAACCTGAAAAAGATTTTCCGCTGCCTCAGAGAGTTTCCTGTCATCACACAACATTTATGGGCCAGGTGTGGAAAGGTTAAGTAGCTGGTTCTCAGCTGTAGTTTGTTTTTACAGAAATACCATGTGTTGTACAGAACCACTAGAAGTCTTGGGGATTTTAACTGAGTCATGTGGTCTAGGGATCAGTGCTATCTCTGAGGCTTCTCCTTACTTAACAAGTTTTCCACATTCAGATTCAATTTTTTTCCTACTTAAAAACAATTTATTTCAATAGAAAGCTATCATTAATTTAATAATTCTTCCAGAAATATGTGATTAAACCTAAAGAACTATGTGATTAAACAGATGCACAGATCTATCTGGAATCACTCAACTAAGACAACTAAGTTTTATTATCCCCCTATGTTACATAAACAAAGTAAGAAAAAATGAAACTCATTTGACTGCCTGAGAGAAGAAATTGAATGGACAGAATCAGGAATATTCTTTTAATTCCAAGCTTGATGCTGTTTCCAAATATGTATAGATGGTTTGTGCCTTAAAATACAGTATCTACTGGAAACACATCTAAAGATCAATGGCAGACCACAGCATTAAAAGCAGGACTTTCTCACTGAAAAAGGAAAACCTGGACTAATTGCAAAAGTTCATGTGTATCTAAGCTACAGAGTTAGGAGAGAAGTTAGATCACAGAACTTTACTTAAGATTTTCTCTTTAAACAAGACAAAATATTTACCTTGTCTATTTCCCCTTTATTTTTTTCTTCTAATGGTAAATAATTATTTCTTCCTTCAAGAAGTATGCTGAGTCTGGTTAGTCAGTTTTCATAGAATCTCTGCATAGCTTCAGGAGAAGATACACATGGTGTTCTAAGGCTTTATTCAAATGTTTCTATATATTAAAAAAAGTAATTTGGTCTTGAAAGATAGTGGCTCAGATTGTTTTCTTGTAATTCTCAACTTTGCTGTGTCTTGGCCAAATTCAGCAGTTGAAAATACAGCCCAGAGATAAGTACAACTTCTGACATCAGCTCAGACTCTTTCTTCATTATTCACAGAGTAATTAATCTTGATTGATATAAATAATCTTGACTGATTCAATTATGTAAACAGGGAAATCTATATCCAATGCTTCCTTCCATATTTACAGATGACATCAAGTAGCCAAAAAGATTTCTAATGATCAATAAAGCTCATTTAAACTTGCTGATTACATTTATACACTATATCAAAGAGGTTTAAAATAAATATCTCAAGTTTCTAAATTCATTCAAAATAATTCTGTCGGCTCAAGAAGGTATTAGAAGTCCTATTGTTGTAATGTTTGGATATATTACTGAATTCATGGCCAGTGAATAAATAATCAAAGAACTGAAGAGGATGCAGATCACAGTAGTAGAGATGACCTTTAATATGAATTTTAAAAGGCTGTGTATAGGTTCAACCTTTTATCAGATGTAATTTTTGATGGGTAAATATAGATTTTACACAAAATATAGTGCAAAAAATCTGGATATGCAGCACTTTTTAAATGCTTTTTATATATTTAAAACCTTAACCTTAATAATTTTGCATATATCTGAACACACTCATGATAATCTCACTCTTCCAGCTAGTCATATTAAAATTTTCTAATATTGACCAGTTTCTCAGCATCAGATAAATCTATGCATTTCCATCATTTTTCACCAGACTGTCTCAGAAGTTACTGTGGTGAATCAACAATTAGAGCAGATGAGGCAGCAGATGACCAACAACTGTCATAACTTAGAGAGGGCTGGGAGTTACCCCAAGTTTTCTCAGTCTATCCATGAGGTCCTGTATAATCCACCATGGCTGTAGGATTGCTGAAAGACATCCTGCAATTTTGCCACACTCTTTCCTTCAGTTCTTCAGCTTGCATGGAAATAAAACAGGATTTGTAAAGACATCCTCAGAAGAAGCTTTTCATCTGTTTCTGTAACATCTGAGCTGGAGAAACCATTCTATTGGAGGAGATAAGGCTGTCAGAAGTTTTAGGACTGGGGATGCAGATATAACCACTTATGCACAAAGTCCTACTGTTGAGTTAAAGTATCCCTAAGTCCTTGTATATTTTTAAATTTTGCTTACAAGTGGAGTGTGTAATCTCAGGCGAGACAACATCTTCTGTCCTTTTTGAATATACAGTGGCAAAAAGAAATGGAATAGGGATAGGGTACTTTTTCTCTCGGAAGGTGTGCAGCTGATGTAACTCTTCTGAGTTAGAAAAGCATTCTTCTTTAACTGCCAAAAAAAGTTACCAAATAAAAGTCTTTGTCACTACATTTTGTCCTAGAAGTAAAAGAAAATACATTGCTTTAATTGTGAATCTGTTAAGGGCAAATGCAAGGTACTCTTCTTGTTGCTAAACTGATGCATGTGGTGGCCAGTGTCAGTCAGTTTCCCAAACAGTTGTTTATCACAGGTGGCCATGTTTCAGCAGGCCCCACACCAAAATAAAACATATATGTATTACATATATGTAATTCATGTAAAGTAAATTTCTATCTTTACCATACTCCCATTTTCTTTTCTATTCCACTTCTCCATGGAAGGAGAGCTAGAATGAATCAATCCTGACAGTACCTCCTTTACTTACCCAGTGATCAATGCTACTCCTTTTCCATTTCTTTAAAATAAGGAATACTACTTATTTTACAAACACAAAGCCCTGAAAATCAAGCCTAAGTTGTTTGTGTAACACTGCAGTCCCAGGAAATTGCAGGTCCACACTCCTAAATCACACTAATCTCTTTCAAATTTAGAAAACACATACTTTTCTGTAGCTGTATGTTATATAAGGAACTAATAAATGCACTAAAGTAAGTAATCTCAGAAAGATGTATTTATTCGCAGTTTTATTTTTCTTGATTATTTTGGACAAGTCTACAATTAGGAGCTTTAGAGGGCAATCATACTTTTCCTCACAAACAATTTCAACTACACCCTTTTCATCTCTCAGAGCATCCCTATCAGGCACCCTACTCAGCAATGAGTTCAGGGAACTACAGTGCTCTCAAACTTCTGTTGTTCAGTTCTTCAGATCTGTTCTGTTGCTCTCTTCTTACTATTGAAAAGTCAGAGCCAAACCAGTCAAAAGAGACTGAAAAAACTTTTAGACATGCATAGCAAATGAATAAGTTCTTAGTGGGAAAAAAGAATAGAAGGTGCTCCCTTCATTTACTACATCAACTTTTAACAGAAATTAGTCACTGCTAACTAGAAGAAGAACTTAGGACCAAACTATAATCAGATAGGAAGGAGAGAAAGGCCAAGAGTTAAGTAAGGAGCTAGAATTCTTGGAGATTAGAGTCCAAATTTCCTACTTGACCTTTCACAAACAAGCAATTTACCGTGGATTATGTAGCTTTTGGTTGATAAGATGCCTAAGACAAAAAAGCTAAACTTGGCTTAGGGTTTTCTATGCACCTATAGGTAAACATCAAATGCTCATTAAAAATATACTGATTCTGTTTTCTCATCCTGTAGATTCTTGCATTGTAGATTCAAGGGATAAAAGATCCTGTTCAGAAGATCCTGTAGCACCATTTGTTGCTATCAAGCAGTTACACCTTCCAAAAGAGAAGAGCCTGCATTTCAGCAATAAGAAAAGAATTTTACAGTCTAAATTTGAGCATCCCAGGGAACATTTCAAGGCAGCACTGGAAATCAATTATATAAGAAGAATTGAGTCAACCCATGTTGCTGGAGGCCAAACACAAATGAAGATAAGCTATTAATTGCCCAAATGCTTTAAAATTTTCTTACCCATGAATTTTCAAACCTATTAAAACTAAAGAAATACATAGATTGAATACAGTTTGGTATGTAATTCAGAGGCACACAAGTAATTTCTGACTCTTGATGATAATATTAATTTGTGTCAGAAAACAGACATTTTATCTCTTGTCATGTTGTTTACTCATGACACTAATATTCCACCTTTGTTGTGCTATCATCTATAGATTTTGAAACTTTTTAAAATACAGAATATTCATCACCATCAGATGCAGGAAAGGCAAAGCATAAAAAAGTAATTGCCTGATGTAATGCCTGTCCAAGCCAGTGGTGGTTCCTTCTCGTGAGTCAGGTGGGCAGTGAACTAGACAAAAAATATTTACTTAAAGTCCTTTAACTATATTCAATGGCAAATGGAATCACTAGCATTTTGTAATTACAATTTTCATTTTCCGTCTGTGGGATAACACTGTCTGTTGCCTACTGAGGGAAAATATTGAGTTAGAAGAAAAGATTAAATGCAAAAAATATTCAAAAACTATAACATTTTTCTACATTTATAAGTGAAAAATTATTTTGGTATTGTATTGGATTGCATTCTGACTTTAATAATTTTTTTTAAAAACTCAAGCATTAGAATCTGCTGTGCATTCAAATCATCAGTAGGTAAAAGGGCAAGGAAATATTTCTTCTTCACCACTATCCATTCAGAACTACATTTCTGCCACTGTTTTTCCTAAAATCTTAATTCTGAGATTAATGAGTACATTTCTATCAATTGTCAGAGGTGTCTATGCAGATTTTTAAAGAGGTTCTTTGTCTTTGGCAATTTCTCCAAATGAAGCATGTAAAGGTTTCAGACAAGCTGACGCTTTAGAACTTCAGAGAGAGATGCAGAGCATAGTGTACAAAAATGTACAGCTTTATTTTGAGAACTTTAAGTGGAGAAACCTATTTAATTTCCTTTTTAGATTTTTTGACTTGGATATCAGCCTGAGAGACAGTTTGCAGAAGGTTAGGTTATTGGAACTTGTAGTGGTTTATTTTTATTCCTAATGTTGAAGAATATGTGTCCCTTCTGGCCTTAAAAAAAATTAAAAATAAAAAGCAAGCTTACAAAATAGACTAACCTTTCAAGACATCTTTGGGAAAGAAACCCAGTTTATTTAAGTTACATTCTGTAAACAAAATGCTACGTTACTATTTCTATAGGTTATCTGTTACCTCCAATTTTCAAGTTCACTTGTCACAGCACAGCAAACACCGTAGAATTTGAATCCCTAATGCAGACACCGCAGTCTCCTAACCTGGACAAGTAGTGTTGTGATCTGTGTTCCTGACAAGTAAAGCAGGTGCATAGAACTACCATAAAAATCAGATCCTGGACTTGAAGGTGCATCTTTAAATAGAACAATATGTATGGCAAACAAACTCATTCATTCATTTGCTGTGTTTCAGAACACCTGGAGGGCAGTGTGTGCCACCAACTGCAAACAGGTGCACAACATAAACAACAATGTAATTGAGACTGAATAATCAAAATATTTTTCTCTATGATTTTCAATTCTCTTAGAAGTATTTGTACTTACATATAGATGTACTTGTGAAAGCAAACAATTTCAGCTTGTAGCACGTCACTTTCTGGGTGTGCTGGATTAACTGAGTGTTATGTGCCACAGTTGGTCTGTGTGTCACATGGCAGTGTATCCATAGTGTGATAACCTGGTGTTTGAGATTGCACTGTGCAGCAGAGACATGGGAATGGAAGGAGACTAGAACAAAAGAAACTATGGAACAGAGTAGCTCTCAAGACAGCACTCTTACCTACGTAATGGGGCAGAAATCTTTCTAACCATAAATAAAAATGGGACAGTGTCGTCACAATGAATGAGTCAACATATTCTAGTGGAAAATAACTTGGACGCAGTTGTCGTATCTCTAAGTCATGTAAATTAATTGGAATTCAACAGGCATCTATAAGCAATGCAAAAAGATCTCAGAAATACATTTGTCATGTGCACTAATCTACACTATTCAGCATTCAATGTTATCTTAGTAACAATTCAGGGTATCCATATTAAGGAAAGATATTGGAAAATATGGAAATTTTCACATTAGCTATTTCTATTGTATATTTATTTTATGTTTTCTACACTATTTTCAGTTGGGAACCACCTGAAATACTTCAGTGACTATTCTGACCTTGGTTTTGACATTGATTTAGATGTTGATGGACTGCCTGCAATCATGGAGGAAGTACAGTAGGAGAAGTAATTCAGCTCTTGAGGTGGCAGTGAGTTTTATCCTCTCAAATGAATTTTAAATTAATCTGTTGTCACACACCAAGAAATAATTTCAAACAACAGGCCTTCCAGATATAGCTATTGAATTGCTGTCAAAGCCTATTAAACCATCTACTAAAAGATCCCACTACAGATATTTTAGTGAATTTATTTCTTGGGGAAGAAAAGGAATTGAAAATTTCACTGAGGAAGTGTCCACTCTAATTATAGATTTTCTGTCAGGGCAAATAATTTCAATATGCTATTAAAACGCATGGTTAAAATTTAGCATGTTTTTCTCCTCTTCTTGGACTTGAAAACCAGTATGCTCTTGCAGTATGAGAGGTTAAAGTAGTTACATGTTTTAATTTTCTCTTTAATATTTACATAAGGGAAATATTATTTCTTTAAAATGTGCTAGTACTTTGTATGGAGTCCTAGAGTTACAGAAAGAATAGGTCCTAGCTTTAAAACAATACTAATGCCAGTAAATTAAAAGAATATGAACCAGACTCATTGATAGAAATGATTTGGGGATGTTTAGCACCTTGCCTGTCCCCAGATTTTTGATGCTTCTAATAATTCTCTAAAACACTGTGGTTTTTAAATAAAAAAAATAAATATTAAAACTTCTACATTTTCACATAGAATCATAGAGTATCTATGGGTTAAACATAGCAAAAACTCTTATAACTTCTGTCTTTTAAGCACTTATGAATGCTTACTTAAGAATAAGAATATATACATAACAATGAATAGAATTATGAGGAAAAATTAAAAGCTAATGTGTAAGAAACTGGGATTCTTACAAAATATCCAGGATGTATGATCTAGAGAAATGTAGATGGAACACATAGAGAACTACAAAACATCCTGCTAGAGTAGGTGAAGGCATCTCAAGTCTGTACATCCTGATTTTACTGAATGCTTGCTTTGAAGATATATGAAATAGAAAACTAAGAATTAAATAGACTACTAACATAACAGAATGATTTGTTTCTAACAACCTCTCTAACTGGGGCAAAGTTAGCTTATTGTACAGTTAGGTCCTGCATGATTTCTCTGGACGTATTTACAACCAATTCAACATTATTGCTCTAAAAATATTGTAGTATAAGAGAGGTAATTTTTATCATTTCTCACTTCCAGCTGGTTATCTGGTTTTCTATCCCTAATACAGGTTGCAGTTAATCTTTTCTTTTGGCTTCATATGGACTCAAAGCTTTCTAATTTTGTGAAAATAGCCTTGATTGTAATTATTTCCCCATTATTCCTTGTAAGATTTTTTTTTTATGTTGAATCTGTTGCATTTTTTTTTCCCCAAGAGATAGAGGCTAGAAGTACCTGATAATTTTGCCTAATAACACAGTTTGATGTAGAATATAAGGTATTTGTCTAAAAAAAGGAAATTTTCATCTATTCTGAACTCTTTCACTATATGTCGATACTCCATCTCTTTTTTCTCCTGTGAAGTAGATTCTACACTTTTAAAATGTGAAGTTTTATTCTTACTTCCCCAGCAGTTTTCAAAGTTGTTCTTTAAAAAAAAAAAAAAAAAAGTTTTCTTATAGAAGCGCCTAGCTCAGGTCAGCAAAACCTAATGAACTCAGGAGAATACATCGTACTGAAAGTCAATGGGATTTAGACTCCATCTATATTTCAGACTGCAAGGACAGGGAGAAGAAAAGCTACTATAATGTATATTTGTGATTTTACTGTAAAGTATTAGTCAAGGTTAATAGGTAACAATTAAGCTTAACTCCATCTTTCTCCCCTGTTGGATTTCTGGACTTGGAAATTAACTGAGTCAGCCTCATTTTGTTTAGCTGCTGAAGTACAGATTTGATTAGTATGGTTAAAGCAATCAGACCCTGTAGAGGCACACTGAAATCAACAAATACAGGGAGATCTATACTTAAAATAGTTGCTAGATTTTGAATATCAGGCAATGGATCTTTCACTAATAAAAGTGCTTTTATAGCCTATCCTTCCCTGCATGGAACATCGATTGATCTATGTTTTTGCTTATCCATAATTTTCGGTATCTGATTCTAGAGGAGTAAAATATAATTTTAAAAAGTGGAACAGATACATTGTAGACTGAACTTCATCAGCAAAATAAATTATGCCATTAGCCATTATTAGTGCAATTCCCTTTTTTTGCTACCATAATCATGCTTTCAAACTGATGAGAGGGAAACCAAAACTGACATATTTTCTCTCTCTCTTTGGAGCAGTTGTTTTCATTGATCAAACCAAACTGCCACTGGAAGAGTTGATGGCTTTGTTTAACTAATGATCTCAGAAAGAATTTGACACCCCCTCCTAAGCAGTTACGTTTAGATACGAAGTAATTCTGAGGGGGAAAAAAAAAAAAAGAAAGAAAGAACAATANAAAAAAAAAAAAAAAAAGCTCAGTAAGAAGAAGCAAAGAATTAAATTAAGGTAAGAAAAAACTCAAATAGGCAATAAAACAGAAGCATTTATCAACCTGGGAAATGTAAGTGGTAGCAGACCTTCTATGTCTCAACAAATTTAGGATGGTTACCAACTAATCATCTAAGGATTCAGCATAAAACCTAAGGGAATGTATCTTTTTCCTCTTATAAGTCTCTCACAGGTGTCTGTATGACATAATTTTCCCATAAAAAATGAAGTACTTCATCTCAGGGGTAATATTACTGTGAGAAAATTACAAAGTATAAAAATTTTAAGAGTGTGGGGCTATATTGGATCTCACCTGCAACCTGACCTTACTCAGGGTAATCAACCAATCAAAACATGAAACACTTCAGATAGATTTCTGTACCTCTGCCTTCTGCAACTGCAGAAAATGTCTAAACAGCATAAATGCACATCTAAATATAGATAGTGAAATACATACTCACTAGTTTATAAAAATTTACAAGTTCTGCTTCTCTATATTTAAGTTTCAAGAGCCTGTAAATTCCATAAATAGCATAAGGAATTTACATATCAGGAGATTGAACACTTAAGAAGCTGTAAACAGTTGTAAGCTCCAGAAACTGAACAGATATGATGGGAGAGAGGAAAAGAGGGAGAGAAAGAAGGAAGGAGGAGGGGAAGGAGGAAAGCATGGCTGAGGGGACAGAAGGAAGGTGGCAGAGGAGGAAGGAGGGAAAGAAGTAGCACAGCTTTTGTTTTGCAGAGCTGAAATTACATATATTTTAAGAGACTATATCCGTACCACTTTTTCATCTTTGATTTTATTGCTTTTATTGGTAATGCTGAAGGAAGATGAGGATTGTCTCCTACAGCTTCCTCACTGTCACTAATAAAATATTTCCTCTGAACATGAACAGTGTCTTGACCTTTTAGATAGTCTCGTCATGTAATCCACTTACTACTCTTCCTGAAAAGCAGTCTGGACTACAATACACAGCAACACTAGTGGAGTTGAAAGAATGAAAGGAAGACATATTTTATTAATTATGATTTTAAAAAAGAAAAGTAGCCTACTTCTGAACAGTTTAAATGCCTTTAAAGAGACTAGAGACATGTTCAGTATGTATAGGATTTTGAAGGTTTCAAAGACAGAAACTAAAATATGTTGAATTATATTTCACTAATATATGAATAGAATTTAAACCAACTGAAGGATAATCCTTGTGCTAGCTTTCCCTGCTCCAGAAGAAAGACCCCCAATGTCAGATAGGAATTGTTAAAAGATGATGCCCATAGTAGGACTTGGATTGAACTGACGCTGGATGCTGGTGGTGTTGCCTAAACCCCACTTGAAGCCTCATTTAAATTTGAAACTTCCAGTCTGGTTTGTGAGTTCTGATTCTGCACCACTTTCAGTTTGCCATAACTGAGCAATTTATCATCATACTCCTTTATTCTGTGATAAAGAAATTAGGTTTCCCTCATTTCTTCTGGATTGGATAGACTGGAGATCAGAAACATAGGGATATAAAACTTCAGTGCACATGTGGAGCGTGGTGTACCCTAATGTCATCAGG
The DNA here is from genome assembly GCA_013397915.1 of Daphoenositta chrysoptera. Lineage (NCBI taxonomy): Eukaryota > Metazoa > Chordata > Aves > Passeriformes > Daphoenositta > Daphoenositta chrysoptera. The sequence goes on from VZRO01001836.1 coordinate 53,576, forward strand.
GAACCAGGGGAGGATCCCCTCCTGATTTCTGAAATGACAGAAGGATCCCAACAGGTTGTTGTGCTGGAGGCTGATAACAGCTTAACAAGGAAAAAGTGGCAGAAGCATCCCCTTGTGACTGGCCTGAAGGCTGCTCTATCCTTTGCAATGACTAGCCCAGAACAGGGTACTCCGAGGATCCAAAAGGGTGCGGGTGTCGTGCTTGTTGAGGAACAGCAGATCCCAATTGCTACCGAGTCCTGGTGGCAATATTGCCCCCACCAAGGCTCCCTGGCTCCCATGACCTGATTTGTCAGCTGGAGAGCCAAGGGGTAAACATGTAGACTCAATCACTTTTTGGTAGTCCTATCTGGTGAGTGCAAAATCTGGTGAAGGCTAACAGTGGACTCCCATGGTGTGAATTAAACCATGTGGCAACTGAGTGCTGCCACACTGAACACGCTAGAGCTCCAATGTGAAACAGAGTCCAAGGCAGTTAAGTGATGTGCCCCAGCAGATATTCCTTGTGCATTTTTTCCATTTTTTTTCAATTCAGCTTGCCTTCATATGTAGCAATGTTTGATATACCTGGAACTAGCTGCACAATTTCTAGAAGACCAGCCCTACCATTTGTCACGGGACTATCCTGACTATACTGGAACAACAGGATCCGTGGAAAGTCCTGATCACCTGTAATATATTGATGTCATTCTGTGCACAAAGCAGTAAAGGAAATGTTAGAGAAAAGCCAAACAACAATCCAAATTCTTTTTAAGCTGATTTAGCCATTAAAAAAAAGCCATACAGGGTCAAAGAACCTGCAGAGATCCAGTTTTTGGGTATGAAATGGCAACAGAGGTGTAATTACGTGTCACTGGATGTGATCAATAAGGGAGCAACCATATTCCAATCAGCTTTCAAAAAGGAAACATAGGCTTTCCTAAGCTTTGTGGGTTTCTGAAGAATGCATGTTCCACATTACAGTCATCTTGTGAGACCTCTCTGCCTGGTGATCCAAAATAAGAACTATTTTAAGTGAGATCCCAGGCAGAAACAAGACGTTGAATAGGCCGAATAGCAGAGAGCTTGTGCAGTAGCCCAAGTCCATACAGCACCAGCCATGAGGAAGGAGCATGCTCTACATCACAGCTGGGGAGCATGGCCTCATCCAGAGCCTGTGGCAGAAAACACCCAGAGACTCAAGATCAACCTCTAGGAGTTTGGAGCTGGAGATATTAAGGATCCAAGGCCAGCTTCTTCCTGAATGCAGAAAAGATACCTGGAGAATGTAGGAGAGTTGAAGCTGCTTCAGGAGCAGTTGCAAGGAAGCACAGATCTTCTGGGAATTGTGATTGTCCTTGCTGTGTTGGATGTTCAAAGGAAGGGTCCTTTCTACATGGGTATCCAAAAGCACAGACTGAGGAGGTAGCACTGATCCCATTGCAGGCTTCAATGGAGAACGGCAACCACCCAGGAATTGTGGATGAGATCACGGACTGGCCAGAAGGCAGCGATTTTGGAGCATCACCTGAGGAGGTGAACTGTGCCCTAGAGGCCCCACAATTTTATGAATTACCAAAAGATTAAAAGCAGTATGTTCTGTTTACTGATGCATCCTCTTGTTTTCTGCAAACCCATGAGTAAAGCTGCTATGTGGAGTCAAACATAAGTAGTTGCTTTCCTGAAGGAAAATACAAATGCAGTCAGTCTGCAGAAGAAGGAGGAGTTGCATTTTTCTAGCTTCAAAGGGGCTCACTGCTTGTCAACTGGATGGGCATTGGTCTATTTGTGGAAGTTGCTGAGTGATTGCTTTTACATCACTTGGGTTTTTTTCCTTTTTTCTTCACATTTTAAACTGTCCTTGTCACCTATTAAAGTGCTTTTAGACAAGTCTTCTCACTTTTACTTCTTCATATTCTCTCTGCTAGTTGAGGTGGGGAAAAGAGGGAGGGAGAAGCTATGTGGGTGATGTTCGGGGTCAACCCACATCACAAAGCACATTGTCATTGTAAAGGACAATCACTTTCATGTTTGCGCTCCATTCGGAAAGTAGAAAGATGGAAAAAGATGGAGATATATTTTGTGTCTTAAGATGTGTGGATGGATCCAGAGCTACAGTTTTTAGTGGTACCGTTCTAGCCTTTCTGTTTGTTCCCCAGTTTCTGAGAAAGATTACAGCATATCTTGGTGTTTGGAGCTTGTGACTTAGAAAATAATTTCTTTAGATGGATGCCTCACTACCTGTGATTCTGGGAGAAGGAGTGCAGATGCTTCACACAAGTTTAGATTCCTTGATAAAAGCTAGATGTTGTAGCTTTGCAGCCTCTTCTGACTCTGGCCCAGCATTTTCTTTTTAAATGCATATAGACTTCACAGACCATCACGCAACACTACAAAATAGAAACAAATTTTGCAATCTTCTGAGGATTTCTCAATCAGGATCAAAGTATTAAAGAAGAAACAAAATTAACAAAACATAATTGAGCTGTATAATTTATTACAAGGACATGAATTAAGATTCATTTTAAGACATGGAAACATTGGGTCGGGACTAACCTCTGCCATAAAACTGCAAATTATCTTAAGCAAAATATTGTTTCCTGTGATAGAAACTTGTTGAAAACAGTCTCAGAATTACCAGAGCCTGCACAATATGATTTTTACCAATGTATTCACAATATGGTAATCTTAGGAAGTCTAAAAGAGAGGAAAAATAATAATCTATTTTGACAGATGGTAGTCAAATATTTGATTTTTTGTTTCTTAGTATCTATTTTCCTCTTACTTCTACATTTTTAATTGTCAAAGACCAGCTGGAAAAAAAAAATCTGCAAAATTACTTCCCTTGGAAGGGGGAATAAAAGGATCATATAGAAAAGTACTGATATTAGGCATTGTGATGTTCAAGACTGGTGTGACAAAACTTACTAATGAAAACAGCAATACACATACACTGATACTTCTTTTAGATATAGTCCATAAAGACTTTTTTCAGAATATGTGTTTAACTCTCCTTTGAGAAATACTGCAGGTTGCAGATTTTGCATAGATTTTCAGATTTACTAATTGAGATTTGCCCCACAGTTGGATTTGAATTTGAAGTTATTTGATAGTCTTAATAGAGTGTATTTCACAATGCTCTTTGGACAAATTCAACACGATCTGTTTTATTGAAAGTTAACTGTGAAGTCTTCTCAGCTAAAATTACTTGAGTCCCTTTCCTTCCAGTAGAATCTTTTCCCTGAATTAATGAAAAGCTCAAGAACAAAAATATTTTTAAAATAACTATCTGTTGACAAGTAGGTGCAACAGCATTCTTCCTATCACCATGCCTGAGAGAATTGTTTTTGCAGCTTCTAACTACATATATTAAATTATGAACATGTCATTGCACCTTTAAGGTAGACTGCCTGCTTCGAGGGGTTAACATACAGCCCTGGGTAATACCAAGCTGCAGCTGCCTGAAACTGGCCTGAGTTTAAATGATAATACTATAAATAAATAAATAAATAAAAAATGAACATTTAAAAATTATTTTAAAAAGACACTGCCAAAATCAGAAACAATTAAGGAAAGAAAAAAATGCTTCGAATAGTAGAAACGGGAAAGAAATGCACTGTAAACAAATATACCATTTAGAAGAGGGTTCTTTTGGTACCTGACATGTTGCAGCCACCAGCAGCTGAACTCTCCATATCCTGAAGGCAAAGTTCTGGGCCTGTGACCAGCACATTTTTGCCATAGGAAGGCAAGAGGGGGAGGAAGGGGAAGTGAAGCTCCGGGATGAAGTATGCCCATATCTGACAGAAGAGTCAGCTGCCTCTCCCGGGCTCTGGCACAGATGAGGCAAGTGGGAAAAGCTGTTGCCCTTTTGGCACCCGCCCTTGGCAAGCTGCTGTGCTAAGGAACAGATGACTGCCTGAAGCTGGCCCTGCTGTCTGGCTGTTTGCACCCTTTGTGTGTACTCCACTGCAGAGAGTTCAAGGCAAGAGAATCAGACCAATTTACAGTGACACATCCATAGAATTTGCAAACAGGTCTTTAGCAGTGGCTGAATTTCATTGATATCAGTGTAAGCTTTACAGATAACTTCAGATGAAGAGCCAAGCCACCACTGAGAACTTCTGAGAACCTTACTTTAATGACATTGGTCTTAATTAGTTTGGCCAATGAAATGAGTTTCATGGGGAACTTTTGGGGAGGCTTTGATTGAATGAGGTCATGAATTAAGTGATGTTCATTCAATCTGTTACTGTAGTGATGATTCATATGCAAATTGTTCTCCGTGTTGTTTTTAAATGAAACCCAAAGTGAATTATTTAGTGAAAGCTGATTTTTACTGTAATTTCTTTATTTTCTTGAAGATATCAAAGCAAAATTACATGTCTACTCACATGAGGAAAAAACTAGTTTTTTTGCAGGTGCCCTCATAAACTAATTTCTTCACAGTATTAAATTAAGTAATGATTAAAAACTGAAAAGCAAACCAAAAGTATACTGGAACTGAAGGAGAATTTCAGCTTCATAAAGTAAGGAGAATCTGGGAGCAAAGGGCAGATAAGAAAATTCTCCATTGTACTCCCTTTTTATTTTACTTAGCTGGTCTCAATTTTATCTTTAGAAATATGAACAATAACATATAATTTTTCAAGACTTAGACATCCCATGTATAGTCAAGACGTACAACCAACCCCTGAAACCATAACTTGCACTGCAGTTATATAACCAAGAGCACCTGAAACTGGGAGAAAATACTACAGTACAAATCCAGGCAGACAGAAGTGACACAGCCTGGAAAGAATAGCCCAGCCCTGGCTAATTACAACTCTGCATCTCCAGTACTGCTTGAAGCAGCCAGGGTAAACTGTGTTACTTTTCTAGCTCAAATGTACAACTTGACACTTGACACATATTACATGGAATAACTTCAAATTTTAGTAGGTGCTGTGCTAATTTTTCAGCTACATTTCAAAGATTCCCTTATGCCTGTCCTGGGTTCCTATGGCACTCTTATTCTTATTTTCTTTAAACAGCAGTACTGCTTCAGGTATAAGCCTGAAGAATATTCTGTTTGCCAGTGTTTCTGAATTCTGCAGCTCATCACAGACAGTTGGGTCATCATAAAACCTCTTAGGTGAATGTTTTCCAGTTTGAATGTTGCTGCAGACCATCCCTGATTCTTCTCCCAGGATTAGAGAATTTCTGAAAGTTTCCTCCTTACAGTTGATTTATTTTTGCTTCCTAGGATTTGGTTTTTTACTTTTCATTATTCTTCCAATTTCTTGGTTAAAAATGTCACATATTGCATAGGTGTCTGTATGTTAAGTCAAAACTTGTACTTTTCTCAATTGAAAAACCAAATATTAGAAAAATTAAAACTTAAGGCTGTCCTTGCTATGAATGCTGGGGTCAGTCTTCAGTTCACAGAGGCCACTGTAAACACTTTTATATCCAAGACAATTGATCTGTACCTTGATGTCTATTTCTACAGCAATTCTAGTTCTTCATTCCAAAACTAATAGTAATCTTCCACAGACTTGCGCTCTCTGTCCCTGTACTATTTGATTTGACTCACAATAATAATTTCATTCTTTTCCTATAAATACTTTCAGAATCAGGGCCCTGCTCTAAAGTATGATGCCAGATGTACCTGCTACAAGCCATTCACCCTTGTAAAATATTCTTCCTTCACTGCTAAGGTCCCCAAACTACTCATTTTTGGAATATAGCCAGTGGCTAAAGCAACCCTTTAAATGAACACATTGAGCACAAATGTGTTATCCACATAAAAGAATGCATTTGTGTATCAAATTCAAGTTTAGTTATTTCTTAAAATATGAGGGGAAAAAAAAAAAAAGAGTTTACTGATGTGCCATAAGTAAAGCAGTCCTGTTCAGAGATCCCACAAAGAATGGGCTCATGTTCCATTTAATTATCCCTCAATAGTTTTCTTTCATTCTTTGTCATGTAGCACCAAACTAGAGTTTATTGAAAATAGATGATGTCATCCAGTGTGGATCTGCAGAGCTGTGTGCAGTAGTCAAGAGTGTGTCTGCATTATTTTTGTTCTCCACATGCAGCCCCAATAATGAAGGAGAGCTGCCCTTCCTACTCTCAGTCCTCTTCACACCTGTACCTAAATATAGGATCATCACCTCTCCCAAATTATTTCATTTCTTCAGTGTTCTCAGGCACCAGGACTTAAAACAAGGACTTTAAACTAGACTCTGCAGCCTGTAATACATAACTGTACCATTCCTGCCTGCACCCACAGATGCTTTCTGTCCCTTGTAATTTTCTCAGGGTATTTCTGCCCCATCCACTACCATATTTTACATAGGATACGCAGCCCTCCCTTGCCCACTCTTTCCTAAGCTGTTGCCATTTCCTGTTTGTGAGTGAAATAGGATTCATTGCTGTTGCTGCTGCTTCACTTTGGTGATCTATATCTCAGTCATTGTCATGGTTAACTTAAGAAATCCCATCTCTACAACGGAATGAAAAAAGGCCACTAAAAAGAGATATTTATGTGTTTACAAATGGCTGTAAATTTCCAGGGCACAGAGGAATATTTGACTATTGTTAGTGTGTAGTGAAATATTAAAAAACTCAGTGTTTCCCTTCATCATTAGGTGCTCACACCTCTAAGTGTCCTATGATATGTAATAGACAAAACTGTGCCATCCAGGCTCCAGTTCCACATGAATCTTCATAGTACAGAAAGCAAGCATTCAGGCTGGATTTATAGGAGAGGACAAAAAAGTTAGAGTGCTATAGAATTGCTGGACAGAGAGAGTAACCAGTGAGCCCTCATCTTCTATATGTCACAAACACACATTCCTGTAATGCAACAGAGAAAATGTAGGTCTCACAAACAGTTTTTACAATTTTCACAAACTAGAAGCAGTTTGATATTTAAATGCTGTCAGATACTACATTAGTTTCAGCATCTGTTAATCAGTGGAAATAATCACAAAGTTTTTTCCTCTCCAGTGCTCATTTTTATTAGTGAGTGCTTTTGGAAGAAAAATAAAGTCATATGCTAATTGCTAATAAATCTCAGGTGTTTGCACCACGCTGCACCACACAACTGTATTCAGCTGATTGACAGAATACACCCTTGAAAGCATACGGTGTGCCATAAAAACGACTGTAATTTATAACATAATGCTGTAATAGTTATTGTTAGAAGTTGACAATGCAATGTAAAGAGGCCCTGGCTTTACCTGAGGTCTTTGCTCATGTATAAGTTTAAGAAGAAGTGCCCTTCTATGGTTGGAAGTCTTTCATGCTTGATTTCTATTGAAGATATGGAAGTGAGAAAGCAGGAAGTGCAGGTACTTATCAAAGGAAGCTTTGCATTCTATTAAGTAAGAGAACAGCATCATCCCATACTGGTTCTCACCCCTAATATTAACACCAAGTCCTATAGTAGGCAACTCTAAAATTAGTATTTAGCAGTTATGCTAATGCTTCAAATTCTATGAGAAGTTTCAGTATTTTAAGGGAGCCAAGTCTATCTGCCTGACATGCCTGTGTAATAGGGTAATCCCACTGTTTGGCCCAGGAGGGGCTGCAGTCAAGAGGAATGATGGGCTCACCCTCACCATTCATGTGACAGCTGCATCTGAAGACAAGTCCTGGATCATCCATCCTCCCGAGACAAACTTTTGCAAGTCTTCATGGAAGTGGATGTCTCAGAATAAGGGGGAAGGGACAGAGGACAACATTTGGCACTAATGATATTCAGTCTGCCCTATCAGAAAGATCTGTAGAGGAGTTGAACGTATCTGGAATTTCCAATCCAGCCCCAGCACGGTATCTTCTGCAGGAAACCTTAGTGACAGTCTCTGACAACTGCACCTGAAGTAAAACTTATAAGAAGTGGTCATCAGGTAGCTATTGGAAGAAAAAAACCCAAACAAACAGAGACAAACCCTCAGGCATAAAAGAGATATATCGGAATAAGAGAACATAAAAGGCATGCTGTTGGAAAAGATTATACTGCTAGAACCAAAGATTATTGTGGTGCCCTATGAAGACAGTTACAAAGACATAACAGTTCCTCTGTCAGCTGAAAGAGATTGGATGAAACCCACGTAACACTGTCATCCTATTGATCACAGAGAAGCTCATATCTCTTGTCAAGGCACATAGACTTGAGCACAGCATTGTCCTGATGTGGCTGTTGTCTTGCTGATGAGGACTCAAGGAAGGTCTCACTGGAAAACAGGCAGAACAGGAGTATGTCTGCAGTACTTGAACATATAAAGCTACCCTTGCATTCCCTTGGTAGAAACCACTACCCCCTAAGCTTCAGTTTTCTAATTTTCAAAATTTAAGACCATCTAGATGTAATTAAAAAGTCCAAATTAATGAGTAGTAACAAACAATGAGTATTTTTTCTTTTACTGAGCAGCATTACAGGACTCTGTGTACACAACAGAAGGGGCAGGCAGTGAAATATGATGCTAGACTAAAAGGAAATCAGAGAGTTCACTGCAGTAATATGTCAGTGGTAGTAATTGTGCCATAAAATGAAAGTGTTTATTTTCAGTTAGATTCTTTTATTAAAATAAATCCTGTTGAGAGAATTTACCTACAAAAGCTATTTTTATTTGTGTGCAGCAAATTTTTCTAATTATGCAGCTACTCCTGGGAAAATTAGTTACCATTGAAATGTAATGATACATTTTTTAAAAACAAGATTTATGTTGTTTTTCTAAAAGATAAGTCATTGCTGACATTTTAATTATGTAATTCCTTCTTAGACTTCTGATTTCAATGTTGTTTCTATATTTCAAAAGGAAATTGCTATGATACTTCTGAAAACAACAATAATAAATATACTTGGAAAATCACACAAAACAGGTCTACATATTCTGAGCTGAGTGGTAATACATGAACCTCTGCATAAAATAGATATGGAAATAATATGAAAATTGCCTGTCTGGATAATACTGACAAAACACAAATTTTGACTGTGGAGAAATTGTTCCCCACAGGGGAGATCAGCAGTAGCTTTTTAGTTTAGAAACTGAGTGAAGGTATCTGGTACTGTGCAGGTGTTTTTGCGAAAACCTTAAATTAGACAATGAGTTCTTCAAGCTCTAGGTGCCAGAATTTTTTTCCATATAAAGGGCAAACTATCTTTCCCAGCTGGAAAACATAAAACAAAGCTCTTTGAGAGTGATATTCTCCATGGGCAATAACAGAGAACTTCTGAGCCTAGGTAGTAATTAACAAGCCCCACTGCCTTCTTCTGCAATGGGATGTTTCATTGCCTACACATCACTGAACTGTGTGGATCTGCAAATTATGCTCAACCTGGGACCTCCAAAATAACTTTAATGTGGTCTTGCAAAACACTGAAATTATTAACTTCTATTTCCATGCAGTAATGGCAAGTATAAACCAATATTTTTTTAAGGAGAAAAAAAAGAAAATTTCTGAACTTTTGAAATCTTCATAAAGCGCAAAAAAAAAAAAAAAAACACCCAAAACCCAAACCACCAGAAAATAGAAGCTGTAAAAGACAACCTACATTTTCCATTACTCACATGCTCATAAAACCCAAAGTGCTATTCTGAAACATTAAATCACTGCTTTCAGGGCATTTTCTCTCACTTTGTGTTTCCTGCATAGATGCATTCCTTCATTCTATTTAGTAAACAACTTAGGTTTAATAAAGCAGCATGTTACCACCTTCTTTACATTCTGTGGGAGTTCTCTTCTTTCCTGTTCCCTTAGACTTATTTACTTACTGCAGAATAGTTGATACATGTTTTTAAAAATATATATATAAACCTTAAAAATTATATATATGTGTGTGCCTCAAAATTTTTGACTTATTAGATTGCTCAGTACAAGTAGGCAGCTGTTTAAGTACGCTCTTTCCTTCTAAAGTTCCCACCTTTTTCCAGAATCTTCTAAACAAAAACAGCTTAAGTGAAGAGCAGTCAGGGCAATCAGAAACCAGGAGAAACAGGCCAAGGCAGATAACAATACAACTCATGCATCATGTGGGTTGATGAGTGAAAACTTCTGCTGCAGGTGCTGCCACAGTCCCCACAAGTCTAAAGCTCTACCCAAATACTCACTGCCTATATTAGGCAACGTCCAGGCCAGAGTTTTGTATAACACTTTTCCCAGCTTTCCCAGTTCTGTTATGAATAACTACACCCTCATCTTCTTTTGCTGAGCTACTTGTGTATACTCAGCTGGAGTTGGATTTATGGTTCTGTGCACTTCATAATAATCATAACTGAATTAAAAACTGAAATGAATATATATGATATCATTGGCATTCAAATGTTTTCATGTTGCATTGACTTGTAAATCAGCACAAAGAAGGAGGAATTATATATCAAAATTTTTGATCTTCTGTTTATAAATAATAGATTTAATCTTAGAGAACATGCAGTAAATCATTACCTCCCCTTCTACATGCAAACATGGGTAGAGAAGAATTTAGATTTTGGAGAGCTAACACATCCTTGCAGATGTTGCAAGCTAGCAAGTCATAGAAGACTTGTAAATGCCTAAGAGAGGCCTCAAAGTTTTTGTCAGCTCAAATTACATCTGTACTTTTGTGGTCTGAGTGATAAAGCTGCAATTTTTTAAAATTTGAGGGTACTAAATTGATTTGATTGTCCTGCATTTCCTAGTGTTTGCTCATCTACAAAAGGAAAAATACTGTCATCAATATTCCCTGCCTGTGAAACAGCTGTTCGACTGTTAGAGGGTTATGGAAAAGAGAAGGAAGATGAATCACAGGACATGCAGTTGGTGTCTGAGGATTTGAAAGTCTCTTTGAAACCATATGATAGTAGGGAAGTTGCTTGGGGAAGCTGTGGGTGAAAACTCTTTTCTCAGAAAAGTATATGACTGAAATCAAATAAAATGTGATAATCCTGACTGGATTACTCCTTTTATACAAATATCACTAATCTTTATTTGCATTTTAATGAAAGAGTAGGCTCTATATTTGCTACAAATTTGTACAGTTCGTGCCACAATATATGCTGCATACCAAAGATGAGAGCTATAGATGCTAGAGCAAACCATAAAAATAATAAAATAGAATAGAATAAAATAGAATAAAATAAAATAAAATAAAATAAAATAAATTAAAACATAATAAATAAAACATTAAAGTTTTATTATTATTATTTATTAACAAATAAAATCTCTTTCTGTAAAAAAAGAATAAGCCGAAACTGGATTTAAGTTTGTCTTTATAATGTTTATTGTTCCTTCAAGCCAGTGCATTTCAGACATTCTTGAAGTTAAGACAAGTAATCTGAAACAAGTTACAAGGAAACATTAGTTCTAATATTACATATATTGTCACTGCTACTGATTTTTTATGTATAAACTAATGTAAATGTTATGTTTTAACACTGATGAACATTTTGCACTAAATTCTGTTCCTAGAAAAGTTCTCTCTGGGGACAAGGGAATGAGATTTTTCGTAATCATTCTGATTATGAATGTGTTTTCCCAGATTGCATGATTTTTGGTGGAGCTATATCATGTTGCAAATTTGTCTCTGGTTTAAATCTATTCCCACCCTAAAGATTACATCAAAGTTTCTGCCTTCTGTGGGGTTTTTGTTTGGTTGCTTGCTTTTTTTTCCCATACTCCATAGCTAAATTTAACATCATAATTTTCCAAGGCATATGGTTTTTTGTTTTTTTTCAGAATGATTCTCATTTGTTGCTTCAAATGCTAGTCATTTGAAAAAATATGCTAAATCTTTGACATATGAAGCAGAATAAAGATGAGTTAAAAAGTTACCTTTCACTGGACATAAGGCATGTTGTTTTATATATAAAAAAATAATTTTTCAAGTAAAAGAATATGAAACTGTGACTATTACTTTTATTAAAGTGCAGCATTTGTTTATTTATAATTATATTTAATTGCATTTAATTCAATATTACTCTACTTTGCTTTGAGCTCAGGGTTGTTTATAGGATGCACTGAAATGTCTGGGCTACCCTTGTGGAACAAGTGACAATAACATGTAAAGACACATAACAGACAAGAAATATGTAAGTTATGAGGTAAGTTACTATATTGTTTGGATGAGAAAGGATGCTAGATGCAATCCCCCAATTGGAGAAACTTTCTAAACACATAATTTTTTGTAGGTATGAAAGGGGTTTCATTCTCCAATGTTCTTTATTAATCATGAGAATATTCTTTATTAATCACACGAAATATGACGAGTGAGGGTCTTCCTGAACCTCTCCAGTGCCTCTTACACCTACCACTTGATTTTGAATAACTGGCAGCTGTAGCTGCCCTTAAGACTTTAGATACATGACAATGTATTTTTCGTGGGAAGACTTGAAATTAAACATTCTCTCCTTCTTTACTTTCACTATTTCAAACATAAATTTATGTTTGAGATATTTCCCATCTTTTCTTAGCAGACTAAAGTCTTCTTAAAAGTTGAACTTTTTTGAAGATAGGTTTTATTGTGCAATTAAATTTCTATAAATTTCATGTGTAATGCAAAGATATTTTCTTTTTTTTTCACCTTTTTTCTGTGTGTCTATGGTTCATCACTGCAGAATTTTCCAAAAGGGAAGGATAAACTTGAGTTTCACTGTTTAACCTTTGTGACTTCCCTTGTTCTTACAGAAGAAAGCAATTTTATTTAAGGGTATGCTACACTAGAGAAGTACAGAACTCAGGACTGGCATAGAAAAGAACTTATCCTCTAGTTCTAAGTGTGTCCTTGAAACTGTTTCCCACAAAAACAAAGCATTGTTTTATATTTATACCATCTGCGTTAAGATACCTCATAGGAACACTGAGGGAAAAAACATTTTTATATATGAAGTGAACTCCCACACAAAAGTGTTGAAATCCACTTGAAGTGATTGTAAATGTTTAAATTTTCTTTTTAGAAGAAAACTTATCTTCTTTTACCTGGCTTTCAACACCCTTCCCTCATTTTGAACTCTTACCAGGGTGAACACTGAAAGAAGCAATAGTGAGTGTTCACACAGCTACTATATCAGGAAAAAAATTGTGATTTCCCAAATTTTATGTTTTATCATGCATTTTTATGAGATTTTGTTTTTTAACCAGTAATGTATTATTCAGTATTTCTCATCTACTATTCATTATTATCTTATTAAAATTTTCAGTCATCATATTAGGGAGCAGAAACAATAAATAAAAAATGCATGTGGGAATCAGAATTCATGTCTGACTGATTAATGAATAATGAAGGAAGGAGGTATCATAAAAATCACCAACGCCTGCCGAAGAACATTCATTAAATGATTGCCTCTCTTCTCTGAAAATCTCCCTTTCATCAAAAGAAAATTGGGGTTTAACTAATCTGATAACCAGAAGGGAAGAATATCTGCAATAGATACTTTGAGCATTGTACAGAATATAAATAATGCAATATTACATTGCATTATTCATAAAACCACATAAAAATTTGGAAATTATTTCTAGAATTATATCACTTATTTTTAGGGAGGCTTTTCCCTTCTGAACATTCACATTAACCTATCTCAGACCCCTGCAGGGGCAATATCACTCATTCCTATTATTTGTGCAGAAAATCACTCAGATCTTATAGTTTATTAATCATACTGTTTTATGACAGCAAAAGGAAATGTAATTAGCTCAATAACTTATGCAGTACATGCCAATACAGTCTGTAACAATAAAATGAAATGAAATGAAATGAAATGAAATGAAATGAAATAAAATAAAATAAAATAAAATAACTGAAAAAATGTTCCTAACCTGTTCCTAGAATTTAAACTGCTTGCCAACTAGTCAGTTGAATACCATATCAGTACACTGAAGAATATACAGAATAAAATAATACTCTCTGCTGAAAGTTCTTCTAGTGTAAAATGAATCCTTTTTTTTTGCTTTTGAAAAATAAAAGCAAGACCAACACTTGAAGTTGGATGTACAGTAAACATGCTGGAGACCTGGTCTGATAAGAGTGAACCTACCTTTTATTTACCATAAAGAATTAGCCACAGTGAATTACTGTAACTTTTTTGATCCAAGCATTGGTTGCAGTCAAAAGATCCAGTCCTAGCTGGGTGGAAGATACTTGTGAGCACAGATATCCCTCTTCCAGAGCACAGGCAAGAGCAGCCCCTGATTTAGGCTTTCCACCCCAAACATAGTGTGATCTTGATACAATCGAACCTTTTCTACTGCCATTAGAAGAGGATTATGGCAGGTGAAAATACTTATACGTAGTTAAACAGAACTTCAACGTGTTAATGCTCAGGAGAAACACAGAAAATATTTGGAGAGACTACTGTGTTTCTGTTGAAATTGATGCGCATCTAGCCCTTGGTAATTAATTTTAGTAATACCAATTTGGATCTGCTCACAGTCACTTGATGGCTACAGCTCTACGCAAACTTTCTCACTTTGTGGATATTTTCACTTGGGTGGTGTATTTGCAGCTGGGCTTAGGAGAGAATGTACATTTAAGAATCAATTAGCTTCCTATGCAAACAGTAAGTTGGTCAATTAATTTGATGCATACTTTTTCTCTCTGAGATTATAATAATTTTCCTAGTTAAAAAAATTCAGTAAACTCATACATATCATTTTCATACTGTTAAATCAAATGGTATAACAACATAAATCGATTGCTTATTTACATTCTGAATATCATCATAAAGGTATTAGTTCTACCATGCACATTTTTAAAAGATTCTGGGCATGTTTTAAAGTTTTATTTGCATAATTTTTTCTTTATAAAAGGTTTCTAAAAAATCATGCACTTAATTTAATTAAAATTACAGCTCCTTACTACTTACTGGGAATTACAGAAATAATTAAATGCCTTTATTAAATTTCTTCCTAATGCCTTACAATATATTATTTTTCATTAACGTGTTGAAAATTTTTACCTGAAATATTCATGTGCAACATTATTCGGCTTATTGAACCAGATTTGAAATATTTCACTGTGTTACAAAATTCTCTTGACATAATATTTTGCTTTTAATTATAGCTCTTTTCTTGTAAATGTTCTATTGTCACTCATTTTAGAAAAAAAAGGTACAACACCCTTACAATGACGTAAGGATGACAGGAAATACCAATATCAACTTTAACCCCCAAGTATTACAGGTGGGAAAATGAATTATAACAAAATAAAATGTGTAGCTAAGTTTTTTTCAAATTCTGAGCAAGGGGGTCATCTCCTGTATATGGCAATTAGGAAGTACACCAGTGGTCTAATCACTGTGAAGAACCCAGTCATTTGAACACTTTCATATTTTCTTTCTCTTCTGATAGTACAACTCGTTTGAAGATCATAGCTAAAGCTCTAAACAAGAATTCTCTTGCAATCTGGAGTTGCTATGCAATTTAGCATGCCCTAAGAAGAACTGAAGATACTTCAGAGAGTTGTAGATTCAGAGTGGAGGTACCAGGACAGGGCAGAGGTTCATTTGGACCCCAGAAAAAAAATTGCTCCCAAAGTGAAGAAGCTGAAAATCTTAATTTTGAATTTCAAGTTTATTAAGGAGAGAAGTACAAGTATAGTCTTCTACCTCTCAATTCTTCAGTGATTCAAACCCACAGCTTTACTTTTCTAAGCTCTGCTGATGCTTTTGGGGCTATGCATCTGGTTTGACATCTACCTATGAGAATTTTATACTTTTACTAGGGATTAAATATAAAAGCAAAAGATTCAACATATTTTCTGCCTCTTCAGGGTATTGCTGTGATGATCTTCAGTGTTTTTCTTTTGCATCACTATAGTAGAAACCTGTATGTGGAGGGTGTTCACAGAAACTGGGGAAACAGGCATTATCACAGACTTCCCAGAATCCTTTCTGAAGACTATCATGCTCTCTGAGCAACTACTGATTTTGAATATGGTATTTTAAAAGCATAGCAGTGGAGGATTGAGAGAGCAGGAAGAAACTATTTTATGTTGGAAAGGCACTCTATAGAATCACAGAATGTTTTGCTTTGGAAAGGACCTCAAAGGTCATCTGGTTCCATTAAAGCATGGTTGTTGGGGTTTTTTTTAATTCAGGATAAAATTTTTAACAATAGATGTTTTCTTTTCCTCTTAGCTGTAGAGGTTATGAACCATACAATAATTCTTAAGTACTGCATAGACATTTCTTTTAATCTTAGATAGTTAGATACTCCTGAGTTATTTTTATATATCATCAAAATATGTAACATTCTGACATTAATTTATAACCAAGAAACAAGATCAGGAAAAATGCAGCTTGGGTAGCCAGCACCATCTTCTTAGGAAATTTTCCTAAGGCAGATGAAGGAGAGTGTTAACAAAGAATTTTTTTTCCCATCTTCCCTTTCCTAGAAAGAGAAATCAGCTGCCTCAGACGGAGGAAACAGAAGAATAGGTGACAGGATTTAATATTTGTGCTTCTCCTTTCCTTTTATGCTGTTGGTTAAGTGATGATAGCTTGGAGATGAGAAGTTGCGTGGAGAGCTCATAGCAACCTTTCAGTATCTGAAGGGAGCCCATGGTGGAGCTGGGAAGGATTCTTCCTCAGGAACTGCAGTGATAGGATGAGGAGTAATGGGTACAAACTGAAAGAGAGGTAATTTAGGCTAGATATTAGGAGTATATTCTTTACTGTGAGGGTGGTGATATACCAGAACATCTTCCCCAGGGAGGTTGTGGATGCCCCAACCCTGGTACTGTTCAAGGCCAGGCTGGATAAGGCCTTGAGCAAGCTGGTCTAGTGGAAATGTCCCTGCCTGTGATAGGGGGAGCTGGGACTAGATGGTCTTTAAGATCCCTTCTAACCCTTAACATTCTATGATTCTGTGGTTCTATATCTGAAGTGAAACTGTTCACTGCTGTTTTGACACAGGTATTTATCAGCTGAATTTAGAGTTTGGGATACAATTCAACCTCCTAAAGGACTTTCCTAAAGGCGAACAAGACTATCATGGTGTAGATGGATGTAGACAGAGTCTGAAGGAAAGTATCTGAGAGATAGAATTTTTTCATCATAACTGATTTCTCTCTTCTATAGAACGTATATTTATAACAAAAGTTGCAGATGAGAATGCATTAATTTTAATACTGCTCAAAAGTGAAAGATAAACATATCAAAATATTATGGATGGATATGGACTTTATTAAATATATTAAATAAAGGGGAATCCAGTCAACTCCAGTCAGCCTACCTTCAATCTCCAGGAAGATTGTGGAACAAAATCTCTTACAAGCTTGCTTTACACAGCTCAGGGACTAGAAGGTGATATGGAACAGCCAACGTGTTTACTGAGGACAAATAAGTCTGGCTCACCTAATGGTGTGTCTGGCTCTGAGGGCAAGGGAAGACCAGTGGATCTTGCATGTCTTGGCTTTAGCAGTTGGCTTCAGTGTGCTTATCACCAAATTAGTGAGACAATGGCTGGATAAATGGAAGTTAAAGGTGGTTTGGAAAACAGACTTCACAGCTGGCCTTGGTCACTGTTGTTATCACTGGTGCAAAGTTCAGCCAACATCCAGAAAATAGAAGAAACCCTCAGTCAGAAATCAGTACTGAGACCAATACTGTTTAAGATTTTGTTCAAGATGTAAGTGATGGGACTGTGACCATTCTCAAAAATTTTGCAGATGACACCAAACTGGGGAGGGGAGGGCAGTCAGCATGCTGGAGGACAGGGCTGCTACTTAGAGGCACCAGGACAGACTGCTGAAATAGACTGGACTTGAACAAAAACAAATGGAAAGGCTTGCAAGGCTTGCATCTGGGCTGTGATAATTAAAGATAGAGCCAGTAGGTCTAGAAGAGTGATCTTTCTCTCCAGTTTGGCACCTGCAAGACCTCACCTGGAGAGTTGTGTCCAGACTGGACAACTCCAGCACAAGAAAGGGGGAGTCCAGAGAATACCTGCCAAAATCATTAGGGGTCTGGACCACAGAACATGTGAGGAGAGGCTTTGAGAGCTGATGTATTTGATCAGAGGATACAGAGAAGGTGGATCCTGAACATGAGGGTTGTTAAATACCAGAACAGGCTCCCCAGGGATGCTGTGAAATCTCCATCCTTGGAGGTGCTAGAGATTTGACTGGATGAGAGTGTTGAATCCCAGAATACAAGTAGCTAATGTGAATGTCGCAAGCACAGATAGCTGGATAGCTGTGGAGCCAACCAAGGACTGTTGGTAATCATAGACAAGAGTTATTGGTAATAACCAAGGAGTTTTGGTATTAATATGATGTCAAAAACAATAAGTTGTGGTTGGAGAAGGGGGCCATGTGAAGGCAGGGCAGCATTTCTCAGAAAAGTATCTTTGTTCTAGTCCCCAGAGGCAGAATATGGTGCAAGCCATGGATGGGATGTCACACTGAGAGGTTCCTGAGCAGCAATTAGTAAGGCAGTAAAATGGACTTGTACTGGTTTCAGCATTCATACATACATAGTCGTGTAAAGATAGTGTCCATCCTGACTATTTGAACTTGTATAAATTATACTGCAGTTTGCATGCTTGCAAAGAAAAATTACAGATCTTTTAAGTTAAAGCCCCCCTTCCAGAACAGGTGCTAAGCATGTGTGCTTCCTCTGTAAATGCTGTCTGACATGCTGATTTCCCAGACACGTGTACATAAATACGCTTACTAAGTTTATGTAAAATGGCTGTGAACCTCATGTTTTCCTTGTTAAAAATACAGCTATTAATAGTGCTTATGAAAAATGTAGCAAGGACAGAATAATAAAAATGTTATCAAAGCTTCTGGAAACACTTGTGCAAGGGAAAGGTACAGATAACAAATGCTGTCAGTGTTGGCAGATGGAGCTTTATTATATGCAGCAATAGGTCTGTCTTGCCTGTTTCATCATGTGGCATTTCAATAATTTGCTACTAGGAGAAGGCTTTATTATGCATCTCTTCTCCCACACATGTTCACAGTACCCAGAGCAGTAAGTATGCAGTCTACTGACTCCCTCTTGTTTCAGCTGGTATTTTGGAACACGAGTTTTTAGACATCCCCAAATGGAAAGGAGGGGACAACAATAGACAGTATTTCCATACCTATCATTTTTCCTTGCTTGATCACAGCACACTGCAGAACTATTAATATGAATAACAAAAGTACTTTCAACCTGAGAGGTTTGCCATTGATACAACTCAGCTCATAGTTGAGAGTTGCACAGCCAAAGACACTTTCAACAATTGTGATGCAAATATTCCAGATAAGAAGCAAAAAGGAAGAAATAATAGCAGAGAACAATACAGCACTGATACTGAAGAGATCTTTATATTAATTTAGTTATCATTTCTCCTGCTAGCATAATGAAATCCCAGTAGCTATAGTATGAATTATGAATATGTATCTGAAAAAGTCCTTGTTCATTTTCTAATATAGTTCAATCATGGTATGGGCAGAATGTGGAATGACAGAGACCTACAACAAACAGCACAATACAAAATAACTGAGGTAGACTACAGTGATATTGACTCATTTTTTTTGTCTGCACAAAATTTTTGTTATAGTGAACCTCACCATTCCCTAAGTGCTGCCTTTTGAAAGGGACTCATCCATACTTCTGAAGCTGAACTGCTTTTTGGTTGTACAGAAAAAGCTCTGGTTGTACAGACAGTGTCTCATAACCTATATGCTAATTATGTTCTTAGGTGTTTACTTGATATCTATTTAAAAATGAAATGTGAAAAACCCACTTGAAACAGGCAGATAATTACATAGATAGTCCATAAAATTGCTTTTAAGTGTTAACTCCATGTGCCAATTAATTTTATAACAAAAAGTGGTAAATCGGCATGTGAGATGAATTTAATACCGAATAACTGTTTCACATCAGCCAATATATTCCCTATTATAAACACATGGAAATAAACAGAAAAAAACCCTGGTTAATCTTATGTAGATCAACTGAAAGGTGTGGACCCGTACATGATATCAATGCATTGAAAAGGTAGTCAAGAACTGACGCTTGACTTGTTCTTTGTCAGGGTTATATTACAGAAGCTGGGTATCCAAACTACTTTAATTGCATTTCAGCACCTAACATAAACATTTCTCTGGGATGAAATTGTGTATTTTGCTTGCTTATCTCTAGTAACTTTAGCAATAGAATTTGTCTAATAACTTTGGTGGTCTTCTATGATGGGGTTGCAGCATTTGTGGGTAAGGGAAGAGCAACTGAAGTCATCTTCCTGGATTTGTGCAAAACATTTGACACTCTCCTGTGTAGCATCCTAATCGCTAAAATGGAGAGATATGGATTTGATGGATGGATGGATAAGGAATTAGCTGTATGGTTGCTGTCAACAGCTCAGTGTCCAAGTGGAGACCAGTGACAAGTGACATTCCTCAGGGTCGGTGTTGGGACGGACACTATTTAACATCTTTATTGGCAACATGGACAGTGGATTGAGTGTATCCTCAGCAAGTTTGCTGACAACACCAAGCTTTGTGGTGCAGTCAACATGTTGGATGGAAGAGATGCCATCCAGAGGGACAATGACAGACTACAAAGGCGAGCCCATGGGAACTTCACCAAGTTCAATAAGGCCAAGTGCAAGTTCTGCAGCTGGGTCTCAACAACCCCAAACACAAATACAGGCTGGGTAGTGAATGGATTGAGAGCAGCCCTGAGGAGAATGGATTGAGGGTGGTGGTTGAGGAAAATCTCAACAAAAGCCAGCAATGCATCCTCACAGCCCAGAAAGACAGCTGTATCCTGAGCAGCATCAAAAGTAGTGTGACCAGCAGATGAAAGGAGGTGATTCTTTCCTTCTACTCTGCCCTCCTGAGACCTCACCTGGAATGCTGCATCCAGCTCTGCAACCCCCAACACAAGAAAGACATGGACACATTAGAACAAGTCTATGGGAGGGCCACAAAGGTGATCAGAGGACTGGAGCATCTTACTATGGAGACAGTAGGGATTGTTCTGTCTGGATAAAAGCAGGCTCCTGTGAAACCTTATAACACCCTCCAGCACCTAAAGAGCTTTACAAGAGAGTTGTAGAGGGACTTTTTACAAGTGTGTGTAGTAGTAGGACAAGGGGCTTTAAAGAGCCCCTTAGCTTTCAATTAGATTTTAGGAAGATAAAATTTATGGTGAGTGGGGGATTAGAACTAGGCAATCTTTTATGTTACAACAGAAATCATTCTATGATTGTATTATTCTATGACAAGAATGGTTGAATTTTGCTTTCTGAAGAATAAAGACTAGATCTAGGCTATTCCTAAAGAGGAATGGTAGGAAAAGGGAGCAGGTAGAATGAGAAATGGAAAGGCATCTTGGCAAAAGCCCTGGAGAGTCGAATTTACAAGTGTTTCTGATTACAGGGGAATGAAAGTGCCAGAGGCAGCAACACCTGCTGCCACTGGGAGCAATAGTCCCTACATGTGTGCCTTGCTTGAACAGCCCAATTATGCCTACTTTTTTTTCAGAAAAAAAATGAAAAATGCGTAGCACATGAATAAAAAACCCAACCCAATATAGAAGAGGCTGTTCTGAATCCACTCTGGTGAGACCCCACCTTAGCACTGAATCCAATTCTGTCCCCCCCAGCACAGGACAGACATTGACCTGTTGGAATGAGTCCAGAGAAGGGCCAACAAGATGATTAAAGGGATGGAGCACCTATTCTGTGTGGAAATAGGTTAAGAGAAATGTTTGTTCATCCTGGAAAAGAGAAGGGTTCAGGGTGTCCTTATTGAAGCCTTCCAATATCTGAAGGGTACCCGCAAGAAAGGTGAAGAGAGACTTTTTACAAGAGCCCGTAGTGACAGGACAATGGAGAATAGCTTCAAATGGAAAGAAGGTAGGGTTGGATTAGATATTAGGAAAAAATTCTTTTTTGTGAGGGTGGTGAGGCACTGCAACAGGTTTCCCGGACAAGTTGTGGATGCCCCATCCCTGGAAGTATCCAAGGCCAGGTTGGATGGAGCTGTGACCAGCCTGGTCTCCTGGAAGGTGTCACTGCCCATGGCAGAGGGATTGGAACTAGATGATCTTTAAGGTCCCTTCCAGTCCAAATCTTTCTATGCTTCTATGACACTTGTACTTACAATGACAATGTTTTATCTAGTTGAGTATATAAAATACTTCTCTCACAGTGGAATAACCAGCCAGAAGAGTAATAAAATTATTGTAAAACTCTTTCAGTGGAGAAACTTCAATTTGACATCTACATCAATAGAGAGCAGAGAGCTGAGGAAAAGTGTCTATGAATGGGTTTTTTTCTGTCCTGTGTTGTATTATGTGCCAAGTTACTGAACAAGGCATTCTGCTGCAGCCTCAGGAAGGAAAAGATATATTTAGCTGAGTCTCAAACATAGTGCCTGTGTGCAGGTTATGATTCCTGTTTAGGGTTCCTTAGTTAATTTACAGGATTTCTTTTTTTTCCTTGACTTGATCCACAACAGAAAACCTTAAAACTGGTATATTAAATTAATCCATTATTGGCACATAACACTGCACAAGTATAGTTTGTACAGGGGAATTGATAAATAGCCAAATTTTTGCCTGTGATTTGTTCTTGAGGACTCCTGGTGCATTTTTAGGCTCTTCAGATGTATATTAATTCATTAAGTAATTTTAGGAATAATAATTTTTAGTGTACATCCAAGACAACTATGTGCATAAGTCAATGTAAGACATATATATACACATATATATATGTATATATATATATGTATATATATATGTATATATATGTGTATATATATATATATAAAATTGCTTTCTCTATCAGAAATAGTGCGGCCAACAGAACTAAGGAAGGGATTTTTCCCATTTTCCCCCTGTACTTGGCATTGGTGAGACCACACCTTGAGTACTGTGGCCAGCTCTGGGACCTTCAGTTCAGGATGGACATTGAAGTTGCTGGAGCATGTCCAGAGAAGGGCAATGAAGCTGGTGAAGGATCTGGAGCACAAGTCCTATGAGAAACAGCTGAGGGAGCTGAGGTTGTTTATCCTGGAGAAAAGCAGGCTCGGGGGTGACCTTATTGCTCTCTATAACTACCTGAAAGGAGGCTGTAGCCTGGTGGGTGTCAGCCCCTTCTCCCAGGCTGCCAGCAATAGGATGAGAGCACACAGTCTTAAGCTGCACCAGGGGAGGCTCAGACTGGACATTAGGAAGAATTTCTTCACAAAAAGGGTGACTGGGTATTGGAATGGGCTTCCCAGGGAGGTGGTGGAATCACCGTCCCTGGAGGTGTTTGAGGAAAGACTGGATGTGAAGCTTGATGCCATGGTCTAGCTGACATGGTGGTGTTCAAAGGCTGGACTTGATGATCCCAGAGGTCTTTTTGACCTAATGATTCTATGACTCTGTGAAAGACATATCCCCAGTTAAATATAAAGCCAAGACATTAATTAAGTTTTTATCAAATTTTTCTTATTTCAGAAGAGTCCTCTCTTGAAAGTATTAATAACTAATAACAATTTTAGCAACAAAATATACTGCCAGCTCTATAACTGTTGAAATTTTTATTATAAAGAGATGCTAGAAAATTTTTTCAGATTTTTTTTCAGCTTTTTAATTTGTCATCACTGAAATGTTTCACCAAGTTGGTTTTGAGAGACTAAGGACCCCAGGCACCCTCAAGGTCTGTTTCCCAGCTACTGTAAACAAGACGTACCATACATAAATCTATTAAGTTAATCTTAAAAACATTTCCATACCCCCCAGTCATCTTGTTTCTCTTTGTATCTCTTCTGCTTTCATTTAATCTTTCTTGAACATATGCAAGTGATATTAAACAGCCCAGTTTCAAATGAGGTCTAACATCTTTCATGTACAATGTATGCACACTCATACTTTTCTATCTCTGCAGGAAAAACTTCTTTTGGTACATTGCTTGCCTTTTTTAGATTTATAAAACGTATTGTCACAGTGGACTGTTGCCCAGCAAGATGACTCTCCATTCCAAACTGATCAGGCACAGTTTGTAGAAAAATATTTGTGGTTTGATGCCCAAAAGTATGAACTTGCACTTTGTAAAACTGAATTTCATACCACTTCTATTCTTCCAAGTTCAATCCTAAACATCATTCTTCTCTTTCTTTGTAGTGTTCAGAGCTCTCTTTCCTTCATGTTAGTGATATTCATTAATATGCTCCTAATATTTTGGATAAAGATGCTGATCAAAACTTTGACTTAACATACCAATCCCAAAACCAGTCTTTAGGCTATTCAAATAGCATTATTCCCTGCTAATGACTCAATTTTTAAAGTTCTCCATTACTAAAATCCCCTTCATATGACCTTGTTGTTTTACCTAAGTCCATCTTCCCCAGCTTAATATATGCATCTCTTTCACTGGTATATCAAATGCTTGTCTGATGTTCAAAGAGATGAAATTTGTGAATTTCCTCTGTTTAGAAAACTGTCAGTGAAGAAAAGTTCTATTAGGTTAGTTTCAATATTTGCTAAACTGCTACTATATTAATTATATTGTATTATGTTACATTATATTATATTTAGTATATTTTATTATGTTTTATATTATATTATATTATATTATATTATATTATATTAATAGTATATTATATTATATTATATTATATTTATTATATGATGTGATGTGATATGATATGCCATTTTTCTTTTAGGACAACTACAAATATTCACTCATTACTGATATGCAGGAATGGTTAATATTCTGTCCCCTTCTTATATGCATACATTACTTTGCTATACGTCAGTCTGATTGCACCCTTCTTCTCCAAAAAGAATTATTAAAAATACTCATTACAGGATCCACAGTTTCAAAATTGCTCTTTTTTTAAGAAGTCTAACAGGAGCACAAAATTCTAGAATTATAGATAGATAGATAGATAGATAGATAGATAGACAGAGTTCTATCCAGTCTCCTCTGTCCTCAGAGGGTCATGTTTTTCCCTCAGTTGTGATTTTTCCCAATTTTATATCCTTGCTTTTGTGTCACAGTTTTTAAGTCTGAAATAAACAACTTGCCTATTTGAAGGATCACCCTTAATCTTATTCTTTCCTCAAGCCAATGGGTTTCTTCTTTCTTCGTTCTGTTTTTATATACCTCTAACTGAAAATTCTCCAATGATGTTTTTAAATGTCTGCTGCTAGTCTAACTCAACTAAACTTCAGGAATTCTCTGTTCATCGCTACACCTACATGATTTTCTTTGTAATCAGCAAAGACTTTCGTAGTCTTTGAAATCAGCTTCTATCACCACTTTCCCATTTCTTAAACAGCAATAAGGAATATATACATTGATTTTTCTTTACAAGTCACATTAAAACTGTATACATTAAAAACTACATACATGAGTGGGAAAAAGAAATCAAACACATTTTGGACCACACATTTTTGGCATCTAGGCAGATTTGGCATTTTATACAAGTGCATTATCACTATTAGTATATAGAATTCCAAATATTTACACAGGTACACTAATTTTCAAACCATCACTGATGCCTCTGACATAAACAATCAAATAGTTTAAGAGATCGTTTTTGCTAGGCAAAGTTTGTTGACTGTTGGCAGACATTTTGTCTATACATTTGGTTTAGAAGAAATGCCCACAGACATTTCCTTACATGTTTTCATTCCATAAGAGTGAGCTGTCCTTCACTTCTTCTTCACAACACACACACACAAAGTTTAAATTATTTTGGAGGAGAAAAAGCACGTGGAGTTTCTCTTGCAAATGAAAAAAATGGCTCTGTTCAGGTCTGCCTGTGGGTCTCTTCTTTAGGCTGCAGTTTATAAAGCAGAGGTCAGGCAATCAGCAGCTGGCTGGATAAATGAAATAACAATTCCACTTTGGAAACAATTTCTAACACAAATGGGAAAACAATGAAAGATAGTGGGATCAAATCTTTTCCTATCGGCATGCAACTGCTTAGCTTCCTTCTTTCAGCCCAGTAGTAACATTGCTGAGTAACCGATGGACTTACTAGCCAAATATACATACCTAGAAGAAATTAGCTACAAAACTCCCAGAAGAATAGAACATTATTTAGTGTCTGAGAAGTGACTCTGGTTACCGAACTCTTTGTCCTGGCATATTTACAACAAGGCTTTGCTTGTTTTTAAATTTACTACAGATAATTTTTTTTTGTAATGTGTTCACATCTGTTAGCTCCAGTTCCTAATTCTGCCTTAATTTTTCTCAATATAAATGGTAATTTTGAGATTATCATTATCTGCATTTACATCATGTTGCTAATGTGGAGTTATGGTCTGAAAAAAGCCCACTAGTAATAAGTGAGGAAAGTGAGCCAGCAAGCCACTCAAAACATAGACATCATCTTCTGATAAAGAAAGGTCTAATTAAAGCTGATGGTGCATCAGGGGTGATCGCTTTGCTTTTCTTTTTTTTTTTTCTTTCTTTTCCATTTTTAAAAATATAAGAAAGCTGCTGTTTGGCATATATCCAAAACACACACTGTTCATTTGCAATGGTCCTTAAAAGTGTAAGTCAGGGCTTAGTCTAAGACGAATAAGAAAGAATGTGCAAGAGAATAAAAATGCCAGAGTGGCTTCATGAAAACCTAACTCCCATATAAGCAAAACAATGAGGTATGAGATACATGTATTAACTATAATTAAACAAGGAACACTCTCTTCATCTGCTTTATTATAAAAGAGAAGGTAATGAAGGGAAAGAGGAACTCTGATGTCTGTTTTAGTGTCTGCTGGACTCAATTCAGAAGCTGTCTTGCTCAGCTCACCCTCTGCTTTGCTACTCATAACTGCTTTCCACACGGACATTATTATTCATTTTGGATCTGCATGCTGGAAAGCAGTCTGGGTTTATTCCTTGTCACCCATCAATAACAGGTATTTGGCGCCTGGCGGACGGCTCTGAGAAAGTTAATTTCTTGCTTGCTTATCCTGTAAGCATATGTAGCAAACCTCCTAGCCAGCAGCACTGCAATCTCTTCCAAAGCAACTGCGTTCAGGTAATGGGTAGTTAGGGAGATAATGCCAATTTTGTAACTCTATTCGGAAGGATCCTGAGGCAATTAAGAAAGTTTATGCAGTATAGCTCTTATTCACCTCCATCACAACCAGTCACAAGAGGAAGTTTAGAATGACTTGGCTTTCTATTTTATGGATTTTACAATCCTTCTCTGAATATTATTATGATTCTAAGTTAAGAAATTTCTGAAATAAATTGTAGAATATTCTTACCAGTCCAAACAAAACCCCTTGGAGTTATATAGAATTTTTACTTTTTCATGTTGCAGATTTCTTTCTCTAAATGATGAATTAATATTAGGAATAGGAATAGTATAACTGCTATTCCTAATTAAGCCCTAGTTTTATGTCCAAGTTTTGACCAAAATAAGATGCTTCTAAAAGAAGTGCAAGAACTATCACTGTAAGTAAGCCTGGAGTGATCTGCTCCCTGAAGGATACCTCTAACCCTAAAGACCTGAAACATTTTTTTTTGATATTTATTTCATATACTTTGTCATTTTTCTCCTGGATAAGAGGACTGAAAAAATGGGGTGATGTATGCATGGATTCCCATATTCCACTCCTGACAGTGTCTTTCTACACTCCTGACACTGCTGTCTTCCTTCTCTGCAATCACACAGACGAGGAAGAAGCCTAGTGATTATCTTGTGTAAATACAAGCTGGATGTGTTTTCTAGGGGAATAAGAAAATTTTTGCATGGATCTTAATATAAAGCAGCCTATTGTATATGTCATTTAACAGCTAGATCCTACAGAGAGTAGAGTGCAAGAACTGAATGCAAAATTTTCCTTAGCTACTGTGTAGAAAACATTTATTTTCAGGAAGTAGGGCAAGGAAATAAGACCTTTGGAGTACTAATGTGCCCTTGTGAAAGATCTCAGATACTGGAACAGTCATGTATAGCATGACATGCTGAACTCAGGAAAGCTTAAATAGTTTGCTTTGAAGAAATACAGAAATTACCTTAAAGCACAGGGAACAAGTTACTGCATCTATAAAATCTGCTTTGATAGGACAACAGAATCAGTGCAGGTATTCTGAGTTTATTGTTTATCCATCCCCCAGCGGACTCCTTGCTGGGCTGTCTCCTAGGGATCTGTATGTCATCAACATCTCTTTTCATCAGTGTGGGAGTGAGCACAGTAAGTGCAAAATGTGCTACACCTGCTGTGTACACACAGGAGAACACTGAACAGCATCAGACTTGCTCTGATGCTGGAAGTAAACAACTGTCCCTCCTGACAGGAAATTCAGGTGGTACTAACTCACCCTGCTTGCTGTCTTCCACAGGGCCATAGAACAAAGGTAGGTACTGTGGAGACTGTGAGGCAAGTAGGCAAAGAAGTGTTATTTTTAAACTATGGGTAGTATTATTTATATGTTTGGTTTTGCCTGAATTTTACAGAAGAGAAGAAGTCAAGAAAATATGAAGAGGCTAGAACACCAATGTGTTCAGCCTTAGCTGAGGTCCATTTAAACATAAATGTTGCATTGAAAGGGAAAATCAGGATTTTTTCATTTTAAAGTATGAAAAATGTGAAAAAAACTTGCTATGATGACCTAGCTGATGGGATGAAAAGATGTCATAACATAAACTTGATTACTAAAATCGGGTTTTAATAATATAATTTAGTAATTAGTAGAACTATTTTAAAAATATCAGTTTAAAGAGAGAATTGAAATAGTATTCTCAAATGTTTCAACAATATATGAAAAATTGACTTTTAAGGAAATATAATTTTTACATACTTGCTGGAATATGGTGTTTTCCACAAATCAAGGGAAAAGCATTGAATCAAAAAAGTTTTCCAGAGAGGCTAGTTGTATGAAAGAGGGGAAAAAAAATCTCTGTTAGGTTTTACTGTACCAGGTTGTATATTATGGTTTATTGTACTCTCTTTTATTTATTTCTAGTGCTAGCAAAACATGATCAGTATATTTGATATTTTACTGCTTGAAGTTTTCTATGGCCCAATATATTTCCAAGTTCATTCTTCCCCAAGACACTCTATATTAGTTTCCTTTCACAAACACAGGCACACCCACCCCTATGTATTGATACAGATACTTGCAGACAAGTGGTGTTCCTCAGGGGTTGGTATTGGGACCAGCACTGTTTAACCTCTTTATTGGTGACACAGACAGTGGGACTGGGTGCACCCTCAGCAAATTTTCCAATGACATCAAACTGTGTGGTGCAGTCTGCAGTTCCCCACTGGAGGGAAGGGATGCCTTTCAAATGGACCTTGAGAGGCTTGAACTTATAGCAGCCTTCCAATACCTAACTGGGGCCTAAAAGAAAGCTGGAGAAGGATTTCTTATAAGGTCATGCAGAACAAGGGGAAATGGATTTAAACTGAAAGAGAATAGGTTTATATTAGATATTAGGAAGAAATTCTTTACCTGGAGGGTGGTGAGGCACAGGAACAGCTTGCTCAGAGAAGCTGTGGATGCCCCATCCCTGAAAGTTTCAAGGCCAGGTTGGATGGGGCTTTGAGCAACCTGCTCTAGTGGAAAGTGTCCTTGCCCATGGCAGGGCTGTTGGAACTCAATGATCTATAAAGTCCCTACAACACACAACCCAAACCATTATATGATTCTGTGGTAAAGATTTATAAGAGTTCCTGTTTCCTTCTTTGCTCTTTAGGTTTCTTGTATCTTAAAATTATCAAAATTAGTGAACAATATTCAATGAAATAATGTGAATAATGATCACATAACAATGTGCATAATTAATTGAAACAGCAAATAGTAATATCTCTATTTAGAAATACTGATGTACTAAGTAATATAGTACTAAATACTACAACCTTACTAGGTTCACACAAATTTTATTGTCAAAAATCAGATCCAGGTCTCCATGAACCACCCACAGGTAGTCACTTTCCTTTGAAAATTCATCTATTTACATATACTAGACATCCTTGCCAATATCTAAGTATCTACCTGTAGTAGTCTGTATTTACACTTACCTATGGTGCATCTACAGCAAGACCAAGTTTAAGATAGATTCTGCAGTCATGTTTGAAACTTGTCAGGTTGACAACTTCCACGCTTTTTGACTTATAGAAGTATCCTACACAGTGCAGAAAAATAAAACCATGGTTGCAGTGTCCATGGAAGAATAAACGATTGGTCTCTCCATTGCAGACACTCTCCTCAGAAAAGATCTAAATTAAGCCATAGTCATCATTCTGTATTCTTTATGTCTTTTGTGGTCTTCCTGTGTAGTTCTGCTGCTTATAAATATCTTCCAAACTTTTTCACTCTGCTGCTCAAGCTCTTATAAAAAACCAAGTTTCTGCAGCAGAGATAACATCATTTAGAACTGACTTCTTATTCTCTGAATTGGATAGGTTTTAACCTTTCTTTAATCCTTTAAAAGAATACATTTTGAGGGGCTAATCCAATACAAAATCTCAAAAAGCAACTGGAATGAGCAGCTAAACATTGTTTCTTTGTTTACCCCCAGGCTAAATTCACTCTCTTAGAACTCTGAACTGGAAAAGTGTATTTCATATTCTATCTGTTGGTTACTGCAACTGTTCCTTGTCTCCTCAATAGGGTTTTAATATGAAGTATTTGAAACTTAAAAAACTGAAACATTGGAAATATCCTCTTAATAACAAGGACCTGTTGTCATTCTGCTAAATCCTCATATGTATATATACATATTTATCCTTGAACTGCAACAGTAAAATGACCTGTCAGAGTAGTAGCAGCTGAGGGAAGAACGGGCAGACACCTGTTCATCAGATTTTTCAGGGACTCCTAGAGTAACAGACTCAGCCTATATAATAGGTGTGAAGAAAACCAAACCAACAGGGAAACTGGTCTGTCTTGACTCTTTTCATTAGTAAATGATGGTTCTATTCCTCGGTCTGTCCCCTTCTATTGCCCTTCAAAGGGAAGTTTTTTGCTAGATCCTTTGCCTTGCATGGGATAATTAAAAAAAAAAAAAAAATCATTAAAACAATTCTGTCAAGGGATATTGCTTCACTATAGACTCTAGTGAGAAAGAAAAATGTTAGAAAGATAGCAGATGGGAGAATGAATCTGTGTTAGTAATATCCCTAGTCAGTATAGACAGGGATTAACTGTTCTTTTGACCACTTCATAAATCACCTCATTAATCCATGTATATCTGCACACACAACACATTTCCTTTGCTCTCCAGCAAGGGAAATGAGATTTTCCTTGTTTGGAGAGTAAGAGAACTTTGAAGATTTATGAAACAACTGCTCACAATGTGTGGTGTGTATGAAGGCACCTTTGCTAAATCCTTACAGAATCACAGAATCAGTTAGGATGGAAAATGCCTCTGAGATCATTGAGTCCAACCTACGACCAAACACCCCCTCATCAAATAGACCATGGCAGCAAGTGTCATGTCCACTCTTTCCTTAAGGACCTTCAGGGACGGTGACTCCCCCACCTCCCTAGATAGCCCATTCCAACGTGTAATCCTCTTCCTATGAAGAAATTCTTCCTAATTCAATGAAATTAATTACTGGTAAATAGAACTGTTAGATAGTGAGATTGAGCTTTGGGCAACTAATTATCCACACTGCTTTATGCCCTGCTAAATAAAACAGGAATAATCAATGTGTCTAGGACCAAAAGAAAGGCCATGTTCAGACTGCACTGCATTTGTCCTTCTGGGCTGCATATGATATTCCTGGAACTGTAGTATATAATTATAATTTTCTGTGTGGTGTTTTTATTGTAGGATTTATAGGATGAAGGTAGCAAATGTGATTGACATTTGTTCATTTTGTGCTATAGGAATAATTTAAGGCCCCTAATACTCTCATCTGGTGCATGGGCATCGTCTCAAGGGTGTTTTTTGGCAAAACCCATAGAATAAAACACGGTAGCAGTTATGTACTGCTGCCTGACAGAGTCAGGTGAGCAACAGGGTCAGCATCCTGGTTCTGTTCAGTGTAGTGGTATTAACAGTTTGTTGGTCCAATTCAGTGTGCTAAAGGTTAGACAAGCATGCTATCCTTCAAATGTGAAGGACAGCACATGGTTTATTGTGTGAGCTTTTCCAAAACAAAATGTTGGACTCTGATGTGAAGTATCCATTGCATGATTTTTCTCTGCTGCCCTTCCACAAGGCAATATCTTGCATCTGTTGGAGTTAGAGCAGCAACCACACTCCTCTAGGAAGTCTCTATCTGTTTCTCCATGTCCAAACAGTCTTTTAAACTTTAATTAATTTCTAATAACCCAAAAATACATATGATCATTAGCTTATGATAATTAAAAGCTAGCTCTGTGGAGACCTGTGTCAAATGGACCAGTTTCTGCTGAGTTTTCTATGCTGTATGTTTTTCCAGTGGTGAGCATTGCCAGGAGGTTGAGGCAGGTGATCTTGCCCCTCTACTCAGCCCTAGTGAGGGCACATCAGGAGTGCTGTGTCCAGTTCTGGGCTCCTCAGTACAAGAGAGACGTGGGGCTCCTTGAACAGGTCTAGCAGAGAACTTTGAGCATGATGAAGGGACTGGAGCATCTCTCCAGGGAGGAAAGGCTGAGAGAGCTGGGCCTGTTCAGTCTCAAGAGAAGACTGAGGTAAACTCACCAATGTCTGTCAGTATCTGAAGGGAGGGTGTCAAGAAGATGGAGCCAGGCTCTGCTCAGTGGTGCCAAGACATAGGACAAGAGACACTGGGCAGAAACTGAGGCACAGGAGGTTGCACCTGAATATGAGGAAGAACTTTACTGTGCAGTGACCACACACTGGAACAGGCTGCCCAGAGAGGTTGTGGAGTCTTTCTCAGTGGAGATATTCAAGAACACAATCCTGTGCCCAGAGATGCTCTGGGATGACCCTATTTGAACAAGGAGGTTGGGCCAGATGACCCACTGTGGTCCCCTTCAGCCTTACCCATTCTGTGATTCTGATCCAGTCAATTTCTGGAAAAGATTTTCTGGAATTTAGCAATATTTTCCCTGTTTGAAAATGTTCTGATGGTAATAAATTTCAGAAGAAACATTATCCTAATAACATTAAGATTAAAAATTCACAGGCCTTCTTCAGAAAGAAATGAAACTAATTATATGAGCTAATTAAATATCATTAAAGTTACGTATTATCTGAGGGGTAAAAGATGGTTTTTTGTTTAATAATTATACTAGAAAACCAAACTATGATATGCCTTTAAGTCGCTGCTTAAATAAAGCTGAGCATATACTAGGTACATACATAAGTGCATGCAGTAATTTAAGCAATATGCACTTTGTAACGATCCTCAACCTATTACTGAAACTATGGGGAAGCTAGAATTAATCTGAAAAAAAACCCCAGACATTTTTAAGATAAGGAAATGGATGTAGGAATATGCAAATATGAATTTGCACACAGTGATAAAATGGAATATATGCAGCAAAGGCAAATTAAATGTGTAATTCAAAATATTTCTTTCCTACTATGGACCTGTAAATGCAGAAATGGGATAATAGTGGGATAATAGCATTATCTTTGGTAAGTTTTTCAGATCTTCACTCAAACTGTTTGATGCCTCACTATGAATTTGTGTAGTTCAATGTGTTTGGATTTCTTCTAAATTAAACTTTTTTTCTGAATGTCTGGGCTATATTACATCCAGGGTCAGATACAGAATTGTCATTGTCTGTTTTATGTGAAGTGCCGTTTCCACAATAATTCCATCACAGCAGTGCTTTATCTCTTAATTTGAAAATATTTTAATTCAATCCCCAACTCTGTAAACATAAAAATAAAAAAAATAAAGGCTTGCAATATGAAAAATAATCACAAATCAAAGAACTGTCACTATAAGCAAATTTTTTGTGTGGTTAAAAATATCCACTTATAATAAATAGGATATTAATGTATATATGGCTTTGCAAGAGTTACTTTACCTTGAGATTGAGGTTTTTCTCTTGAGAATGAAATGGTTGGGAAATTGAAATTGATGGGGAATTTTATGTAAAATATACTATGTACTCATGATAACTTTTTGCTTAGTAGTAAATTAGCTGTCTGCTTGCAAATTTTTCATATAGAAAGTAGCTCATTAAAGTCATTAAAATTTAAGATTTAGTAATAGTAAAAATGTATAAGAAATAATAGAACAGAAAGAACAGTGTTTTTATGGTGGCCAAAAGGAATATTTGAGGAAATTGAAGGTGAAAACTATCTGAGAATGGATTGGCTAACAAGCTCTCTGTTTTGAGAGCAGTAGACTAAATATACATAGACTATCCAGTGAGTTTTACTGATCAAGATATACATCAAGTGAGCAAACAGCTCCTTAGGTCACCTTATGGCATTGAGAGATCCATCAATCCTACAAAACATATGCATAAGATTTTGAAAATAATGGTAGGAAAAAGAACCTGGGAGTTGATATTAGAACTGCTAGAAATTTGAAAAGCAAAATCTTAATCATTCACAGGTTATTTCAATGACATTTTGTTGCTATCAAGTACTGCTGTGTCAAAATTGCAAGGAAAGAAAATATGGTCTGGTTTTGGCAGAAGTTATTCAAAAATATATAAATATAAACTAATAGTGTAAATAGCCACTAAAATTACTGAACTTGAGTACTAATAAAC
Source organism: Daphoenositta chrysoptera (assembly GCA_013397915.1). Lineage (NCBI taxonomy): Eukaryota > Metazoa > Chordata > Aves > Passeriformes > Daphoenositta > Daphoenositta chrysoptera. The sequence goes on from VZRO01001836.1 coordinate 88,100, forward strand.
TCGCAAGTACTTATTATTAACTAGTGATAGCACAGAATTTTAAAATTATATCACTTATCAACTTTTTTAATGTACCTCCATTTAACACCAACTTTTTTTTAATGCAATATTCATTATAACACAGTTGTCCTAAGGCAAAAGACAGGCACAAATCTCTTATGGATAGCAAAAGTTGCAGCTATCTGGGATAATTTGGGACTATGCTATTTTGTTGTCCCAGGTGGCTCTAACATGTTTTCACTTCAGAGATGTCTACGTTCAGCTGCCACCTGGTAAGTTGGTTGTGTGCAGAAGGCCTTTGGGGGAAGGTGCCCAGCAGAATCGCTTCTGCACACCCAGGCAGAGCATTTATATTTACACTGTGTTGTCAGGATGATGATGAAGTCTTCCAGACCCACACCACCTTCAGCAAAGATTTACCTGTGCAACGTGGAAATAGCTCTTTGCTGTGGCAATCAATATTTTTGGACTGCACCTGCTAGCCAGAAGGTGAGGTAGGCAATGAAAACTGTGATAATTGCTGTGAAATGCATGAAGGAACAGCTGTGGAGGGACACCAGTAGCTCCTGGTACCATGACTGAAATAAAATAAATAGCAAATACAAGATGGCTGGTGATCCGTCTCCATGCACTTAAAAGGAAAGAATAGAACACCATGAAAGTTTTGCAATGAAACAAAGTCAGCTACAAAGCAGCTTTTAAATGTGCCACACAGTAAAAGAGTTATAAACTATTCTCCAAAATTAAAACTAAATAATAACACCAGAAAATTGAATACATAAAAGCTTTTTTTTTTTTAATAATATATTTTACAGTTTCTATTAAGACTTCTGAGCCAAATACATGTCTACCATTAGTTGTTTGAATTCATGAAAGTCAGTGGAGTTACTCCTGCTAACATTCATGTGAATTTGTCCCTTGATTTTCTAAATTGGCCATTTTCTCTGTTGAGCATCTTGGAACTGAAGAAGACACAAATGCATTTAATTTTTTCTCTGAACTCAGAAGCAATTTTAAAGGTTAGGGAAAGTTTCCCTACATGTAAGAATCTGGGGTGGGATGTGTGTACGTCTGTGGAGCTGGAGGGGTAGAGCTGGATTTTTCTCTTAAATCTGAACCCTGAGCCTGAGCTGCTTGGGTTTTATAAGGAGAGAAGGTATGAAAATTCAGAATTGAATCAAAAATATTTTTTTAGCTTGGGCCATGTCACTTTTAAATCTAGTTTATATACAAGTTTCATTTTATCTATCAAATACTGTATTACTTCCCTTATATGTAGTCTAGCTTACAGCTCTTTTGACAGTACATAGAATGAGAATATGCCAGTATATATTTTTACGTATTGCATTTAAAACAGGATGCACTTCAGTAAAAAACACATCTATGACCTAAATTCTTGTTTTTCTATATAAGTTCAAGTGAAGATCTGCAGGTGTTTGAGAACTTTCTTAATTGAAAGACATGGTTATAGTTGGGTTTTTTTCATTTGCATAAAACTAAATAAGCATGAAAAAAATTAGTGTCAGAGTTGATTAGCAATATGAAGTAATAGACACTTTTGTGAAGCACTTTTGAGCTGTAAATGCCAATGCCTTAAGGGTCTTCTGTCGTAAATAAAGGAAAAAAGAGAGGTTTTTCTAAAAGCATATAAATTAAAGTTTCCAAGAATCACCTTCCCTCTCAAAAAACCCCACAAGCCCCACAATGCTTCCAATGACTGTAAAGGATGTCTGACAAAATAGCTGTACTTGACTACAGCAATTGTCAAGATGCCTCCTGAGTTATTTCATTTTTTTACTGAAACCACTAGCAGTGAAAGATATACAACTTTCTAGATAATTGGACTACATAGCGAGTTGGTTCCTTTCTGCTGCTTCAGAAGGGGAGGTTATAGCTAGAGGAAATTCCCTGGTATTGAGTGGTACTAACTGAGCATCTGTGGTGGTGCATTCCCCCCACCACCTCCTTTCCCAGGCCACAGTGCTGTCTGAGAAATGCTGGTTAGGCCTCAGCATTGAACACAGCACCTGGGCTCAGCTCTTCCCCAGCTTATCAGAAACACTGCCTGCTCACAGGAGCTGCTAGCGAGCTCCTGTTTGCCTCATGAACAGCCTTGGAGAATGTTTATCTTGTCTGAACAGCATTACATCCCTGTTGTCACACGTTCAAAAAAAGTGCCGACCCAAACCGTGGCCAGGATGAAACATTGTAGTGACTGAAGCCCACTCTCTTGTGACCCTATAAACAGCGGTCCAAAATGGGGCTGGTTGAGCTCTCCTGGGCCGCAATGGGCTGTGGCCAGCAATCTCCCTCTGAGGGGAATCCCTCTTAGAGCTAGCAAGCTCACGTTTGCTATGCTTGGAGGATCACTGAACAACAACCAGTCCTAGGCTGATACCCTCACTCCTTGAGGCCCAACCCTTTGCCTATCCGGAGATGTAAAATCATCTGAAGTGAATATTTCACTGACCTCCAAGGGGAATTTTTCACAGGTACCTTGCTTGCACTGACTCATTATGTCTGTGTGCATGCATGTGTGCATATCCTATAGCAAATCTAGGAAAAACACAGCTTTTTTAGATACTTAAGTACCTTGGATATTGAAGAGAGTTAGGCCTGTAAGTAAGCTTGCAATTTACAACTTAATCTTACTTAAATGCTGCTAAGTGTTGTTCTTTTGCTAAATATGAATTCGAAGCTGTAAGTTAGGTTAAATGCTGCTAAGTGTTATTCCTCTGTTAAATTGTTAGGGTTAGGTTATATATTAAGTTTAAGCTATAAATTAGGTATAAGTTAAGTGCTGTTCCTTTGTTAAATTATTAGGTTTAAGGTACAAGTTAAGCACTGTTCAGTTTGAGTGCTGTTAAGCTTTTAGGCTGTGTTCCTTTTTATCCTTGCCCTCACTGTCTTTTGTCCCATGCACCTAAACACCCTCCCCACCCCCAACACCCCTAGATAGTTATCAGTTCATTTCTGTTTTGATTGCCTGGGTTTTGTTTGGTTTTGTTGTTGCTTCTTTTTGCTTGGTGTGCCTTGACTGTCCTGTAAGCAGTAGAGTGAATCTCACCAATGAACTTAGTAGTGCTGTTGCTTAATATTAAATCTGATTTTTGCTCATACCCTTGTCAGTGATTTTTTAAGTGATCTCAGACACTCATTCTTAACAGCATCTTGCAATGTGAAGTTTGAAAGACAGCGTTTTCTCATTAGTAGAAGTAGGCACTACCTGAGTTGTCCACTTCTGACAGTAAATAGTCAGGAATGAGAGCTGTAAAAAAAATGAAGCATTTGAAATACAAATAAAAATCAAAAGGTAATGTGGGCCTGTTACTAAGTGAAGGAGGAACCTACGTAACAGAAAACACAGATAAGGCAGAGTTAACAAATGCCTTCTTTACATCGGTCTTCACTGGCAAGACCAGTCCTCTGGAATCTCTGGCCCAAGAGATCAGGCCCAAAGGAACATTGGAAGGAAAATTCTCCTTGGTCAAAGAGGGTTGGCTTGGAGAACACTTAGGAAAACTTGACATCTGCAAATCCATGGACAGTGATGGGATGCATCCATGAATGCTGAGATAGTTGGTAGGCATCACAGCCAAACCACTTATGATCATCTTTGAAAGGTCTGGTGCATTGGGAGAGATATCTCAGACCTGGAAGAAAACAAACGTCTCCTCAGTCTTCAAAGTGCAAGAAAGAAGACCCAGGGAACTACAGGACAGTCAGACTCACCTCAATCACTGGAAAGATGATGGAGCCCCTCATTCTGGAGGCTGTTTCTTTCCACATGGATGACAAGAAGGTGATCAGGAGTAGTCAGCCTGGATTCACTAAAGGCAAATTGTGCTTGACCATCTTGATTGTTTTCTGCAACAAAAAAACTATGATGAAGGGAGAGTAGTGGGTATCGTCTACCTTGACTTCAGCAAGGCTTTTGACACTGCCTCTCACAGCATCTTCACAGGCAAACTTAGGAAATGTGGACTGAATGAGAGGACAGGGAGGTGGATTGGGAAATGGCTGTATGACAGATCCCAGAGGGTGTTAATCAGCAGCACAGGCTCTAGTCACAGGTCCCCCAAGGTTTAGTACTTGGCCCAGTATTGTTTAACTTATTCATATATCTCATGCTCACATTTGGAAAATAATCAGATCAAGAACATTAGTGATGAAGTAATGTAGCAAGATATGTTTCCCTGAACATATGGATATACTTCAAATGAATGTGTAAACTGTTTTCAAACAAAAACCCGCAACAGAAAATGCTATATCTGATGTTATTTAATCTAATTCTTAGTTACTTATGTAGCTGTGAATTTTAAAAAGCTGAGATGAAGTTGGTACTATAGGGCATATCAAGGTCAAAGTGCAGTGCATAGAATAGTGTACTATACTGCTACTTCAACTAAACTTCTTTCTGTTGAATTGTGTTTTTGAAACTCAGTATTATTATTTTTTAACTTATTATTTCTATTATTATCTTTTTTTCTGACAGGGCATATTAAAAAAAATATTTTGCATAATGAGTAGCTATAATTTATTTCTTAATTGAATATGAGAGACAGGACTGTGCTTGCTTTCTGTGAAGCTACTTCCCAGAAAACCTTGGCTGGTGAAAGAAAGGAATAGATTTTATTAGATTGTTTGATAGCACACCTATCACTCTTTCTGACCAAAAGTCATTTTCATTTGCAATGAGCAATTTCAGTTACATGGTACAGTTACAGTTGAGTTCCTTCACTAGTCCAGTGTGCAGCAGCAGTCAATGCTCTTTAAAGATATATGTTGTAGTGAAAGAGACAAATTTAGTAAGACAAGACATTTTCCCTCTGTGGGCTTTGTGATACATAAAAGTCTTGTCAGTCTGACATTTCCTACTTTGCTTTATGATTTTCCCCATTTTCCTCTTCCATAGCTATGCTATCATTATCATCCTAGTTGAATGGTTCTTAACTGCAAAGTAAGGTCAGACGGGAGAGCTATACATTACTACACTGCTCTGCTTTCTACCAGCTGGCAGAAAAAAAGTCAGCAGAGGAAAGAGCATTTTCATTGTGTTTTGGTTATTATACTACAGTTAACACATATTAGCCATCTTCTGTATAATCTTACTTCCAGCCACTGTTTGCTCAATCTATATTTCTAAATGTCGAACACAGTAATTTATTACCTTTCTATAAATCTTCCTACAATCCAAGAAAAGAGCTTTTATAACATCAAATGCTCAGTTATCAGTAACTGGAGGAGCGTTTAGCAATCTCAAAGTCTTTGTACCCAAAGGAAGCTATTTAACCTGTCAGTGCAATCAAGCAAAAAGCCCATCCCTATCACTAAGGTTCCAAGATTATCTTTCAGAATTTGAACCGTTGGTTTGATATATTTGTCATTTTTCATAGAATCATAGAATGGTTTGAGTTGAAAGGGACCTTAAAAATTATCTAGGTACAATCCCCCTCCCATTGCAGAGACACCTTTCACTAGACCATTATCCAACCTGGATTTCTTCCTGGACACTATCAAGGATGGGGCATCCACAGCCTGCCTCTCTGGGCAATTTTTTGCACTGTCTCACCNAAATGCCTTCTTTACATCGGTCTTCACTGGCAAGACCAGTCCTCTGGAATCTCTGGCCCAAGAGATCAGGCCCAAAGGAACATTGGAAGGAAAATTCTCCTTGGTCAAAGAGGGTTGGCTTGGAGAACACTTAGGAAAACTTGACATCTGCAAATCCATGGACAGTGATGGGATGCATCCATGAATGCTGAGATAGTTGGTAGGCATCACAGCCAAACCACTTATGATCATCTTTGAAAGGTCTGGTGCATTGGGAGAGATATCTCAGACCTGGAAGAAAACAAACGTCTCCTCAGTCTTCAAAGTGCAAGAAAGAAGACCCAGGGAACTACAGGACAGTCAGACTCACCTCAATCACTGGAAAGATGATGGAGCCCCTCATTCTGGAGGCTGTCTCTTTCCACATGGATGACAAGAAGGTGATCAGGAGTAGTCAGCATGGATTCACTTAAGGCAAATTGTGCTTGACTGTCTTAATTGTTTTCTACAACAAAAAAACTATGATGAAGGGAGAGTAGTGGGTATTGTCTACCTTGACTTCAGCAAGGCTTTTGACACTGTCTCTCACAGCATCCTCACAGGCAAACTTAGGAAATGTGGACTGAATGAGAGGACAGGGAGGTGGATTGGGAAATGGCTGTATGACAGATTCCAGAGGGTGTTAATCAGCAGCACAGGCTCTAGTCACAGGTCCCCCAAGGCTTAGTACTTGGCCCAGTATTGTTTAACTTATTCATATATCTCATGCTCACATTTGGAAAATAATCAGATCAAGAACATTAGTGATGAAGTAATGTAGCAAGATATGTTTCCCTGAACATATGGATATACTTCAAATGAATGTGTAAACTGTTTTCAAACAAAAACCCGCAACAGAAAATGCTATATCTGATGTTATTTAATCTAATTCTTAGTTACTTATGTAGCTGTGAATTTTAAAAAGCTGAGATGAAGTTGGTACTATAGGGCATATCAAGGTCAAAGTGCAGTGCATAGAATAGTGTACTATACTGCTACTTCAACTAAACTTCTTTCTGTTGAATTGTGTTTTTGAAACTCAGTATTATTATTTTTTAACTTATTATTTCTATTATTATCTTTTTTTCTGACAGGGCATATTAAAAAAAATATTTTGCATAATGAGTAGCTATAATTTATTTCTTAATTGAATATGAGAGACAGGACTGTGCTTGCTTTCTGTGAAGCTACTTCCCAGAAAACCTTGGCTGGTGAAAGAAAGGAATAGATTTTATTAGATTGTTTGATAGCACACCTATCACTCTTTCTGACCAAAAGTCATTTTCATTTGCAATGAGCAATTTCAGTTACATGGTACAGTTACAGTTGAGTTCCCTCACTAGTCCAGTGTGCAGCAGCAGTCAATGCTCTTTAAAGATATATGTTGTAGTGAAAGAGACAAATTTAGTAAGACAAGACATTTTCCCTCTGTGGGCTTTGTGATACATAAAAGTCTTGTCAGTCTGACATTTCCTACTTTGCTTTATGATTTTCCCCATTTTCCTCTTCCATAGCTATGCTATCATTATCATCCTAGTTGAATGGTTCTTAACTGCAAAGTAAGGTCAGACGGGAGAGCTATACATTACTACACTGCTCTGCTTTCTACCAGCTGGCAGAAAAAAAGTCAGCAGAGGAAAGAGCATTTTCATTGTGTTTTGGTTATTATACTACAGTTAACACATATTAGCCATCTTCTGTATAATCTTACTTCCAGCCACTGTTTGCTCAATCTATATTTCTAAATGTCGAACACAGTAATTTATTACCTTTCTATAAATCTTCCTACAATCCAAGAAAAGAGCTTTTATAACATCAAATGCTCAGTTATCAGTAACTGGAGGAGCGTTTAGCAATCTCAAAGTCTTTGTACCCAAAGGAAGCTATTTAACCTGTCAGTGCAATCAAGCAAAAAGCCCATCCCTATCACTAAGGTTCCAAGATTATCTTTCAGAATTTGAACCGTTGGTTTGATATATTTGTCATTTTTCATAGAATCATAGAATGGTTTGAGTTGAAAGGGACCTTAAAAATTATCTAGGTACAATCCCCCTCCCATTGCAGAGACACCTTTCACTAGACCATTATCCAACCTGGATTTCTTCCTGGACACTATCAAGGATGGGGCATCCACAGCCTGCCTCTCTGGGCAATTTTTTGCACTGTCTCACCACTCTCCCACTGAAGAATTTCTTCCAATAGCTGAATTAACCCTCTGAGTTTAAAACCATCCCACCTTGTCCTATCACTACATGCACTTGTAAAAAATCTGCTTTAGGTCCTGGAGGGCTGCTGTAAGCTCACACTAGAGCTTTCTCTTCTCCAGGCTGAAGAACCCCAACTCTCTCAACCTGTCTTCAGAGGTGAGGTTCTCCAGCCCTCTGGCTATTTTTGTGGCTTTCCTCTGGTTTAGCTCCAACAGATTCACATCCTTCCTGTGACAGAGCTGGACATAGTCCGCAAGGTGGGGTCTCACAAGAGCGGAGTAGAGGGACAGAATCACCTCCCTCAACCTGCTGGACATGCTGCTTTTAATGAAGCCCAAGACACTTTTTTTTCCTGGGCTGCAAGCGCACATTTCAAGGTAATGATGAGTTTCTTGTCATACAATAAGCTGTCATCATGCAACAGGCTCTTTCAGAGGGATTTTTTCCAATGCAAGGACTGGAAAACACATTACATATTGTATACCTTTACACATTTCATTGTGTTTTTATTACTCTTTCTCATTAAATATTAAAGCAATGTCAGATAAGAACATGTAGTTCCATTATTAAGTGTGCACTGAAAAAACCCCATATTCATTGCGTATAACATCACCTTGCACACAGCTTAAGAAACATTACCCGTGTGTGATACCACTTGTTTGTCTCACAGATCTGCATCTACAAATTATGAAAGACTAAGTGTCTTGCCCGAGGCTGGTCAGAACTACAGACAATCAAAATGACTTTTCGTCATTCATTATCATTATTGCAATTTGTCTTCCTTCAGGGTTCCAGAGTGGAAGGTTTGTCTAACTGACCATAAAAATAGAGAAAAAATTGGGAATATTTTTTTTTTTTTTGTTATGAGCTAAAACTTCTTTTTTGCCTTTTATTGCTTCAAATTAATAGTTCCCAAATTCTGGTAATTTTTTTTTTTTCCATTCCAAACCAACTGCAAATAATTGTTTTTACCATTCAAAGCATTGGAAAAAAAAATATGTCAATGCTATCTTGACTTTTGTAAGCCCATTTAAATTCTGAGTGTTTGGGGTGCTTGGACCAAGACCTTTCTAGTTCATGTCGGTAAAGCTCAATCTTATTTCTCTCCTTAAAGAGTCTTAAATAGAACCAGAAACTGTGATAAAATCATTCCTAGTTCACAGTGAGATTTTATCTATGGGCATGGGTCATCTTTCAGTCTAAACTGAGTTCACTCACTTCTTCAGTCCACTGTCATCACTGTGTCCTGAAATTACTCACTTCTGAGACCTTCTGGACTATCTCTTGTCTAATTTTAAAGTAGAAAGGCAGTTATGAGGACGATTAATGGAGTCTAACTTCTGTACTGTAACTGCTCTGAACAGTGCATATATAATATCCCTTCTGTGATGATCAATTCTATAGTGAAATCTATTATTTAGAAATATCTAGAAGTAATTATTAAAAATTAAATCTCTACAGGTATGACTCTGTAGCAGCTTCTGAGATTTCAACATTATTTAATTTTTAACTGGAATGATAAAAGCGAATTCCAGGACAAGCTTCTTGTACTGTAGGAACTTCTATACCTGTTACTACTGGTCATTTATGTACCAGAAAGAAAATCCTGATGAAAACTTGAAGGAAATGAATAAATTTCACCAAAAATATCTACTTCTGAGGAAAATAAATTTTCCCAAGAAAATTCTGAATAACTACTCAGAAAAGTCCAACAAAAGTTGAAACATACTTCCCTCAGTCTGCTGCTTTGTTTTTTCCCCGTTAAACTATTGTTCTAAAGTGATGGTCTTTATTTTGGTACATTCCATAAAACATTATTTATTAATGAAAACAACGGAGACTTCTACATCTCAGAGAGATGCTATTTGTTCAGAATTACTATTTTTCCCTTTCCTTATGGATTTCCCCAGCTGAAACATGTACATACATGCATAGTATTTAGATTTATGAACTGAGGAGTCTAAAACTTGCAGAGCTTTTGAAACAAAAGCAGAATTCTAATGGAAACAATTTTTGCAATCTTCTTGCCTGCACTAATAGTAGATCAATACCAAATTCAATACATGATTTCATTTCTTCTGCAGACAAATTATACTTGTCAGTTCTAGTAAGCGAAGAAGGAAAAGTGAAAGATCATGCCTTGAGAAATGCAATGCTTCTTAAGTTAAATCATACAGTGAATTGATATTTGTGCCAATAAGGGAAGATTTAAATTGAAAAGTGACAGGTTGACAATGTGTCTTTAAATTGACTAATTTTCTTTTAGTACCAGATCAATGAAATGTGTATTAGAGACACACGCCTATTGTGCAAAGAAGCCCTATATAAACTGTGCAGGGATGAGAGGTAGTTTGTTGCATGTCAAGTCAAAGGCACCGGGTCTTAGGAAAGTAAATTAATCTCATAAATATTGCATAATTGCAAGTATGCTATAATCCATTTTAAAGGTGTCACAAACAAAATCACTATGTTCACCATCACAATGATTTTTTTTCTTTCTTATTCTAAACACTGTCACATTACTAATTGCATTTTCAGCAATTTATTTCCTTTTTCTGTCCTGCAAAATTCATTCAATGTCAGTGTTACTATGCCATCAGTAAACACTGTGAACTTAAATTATTGCTTTTATTCACACTTTTACTCCCTAGGAATTGCTGAAGTAGTATATTCAAAAACATAAGTGTCTTTTTTCAATAGTTTGAGCTTTTTGTTCTCATTATAAATTTTAAGAAGAAAACAGTGTTCCTTATTTAAGTAATCCATGATGAATAAAATCTCCACAAATTATTGATTGCATATCCTTTCACAGAAAGCTGTATCTAACAAGACAGATGGTGCTTCCCTTGGTTCAGAAGGTATAATAAATACTATTTGTATCATATTAACATGACACAAGAAGGTAGACTGACTGTTACAGAGAAAATACATATACACCTCATATTCTCTACTCGTGTGCAAGTATTTTTTCCCAGTGAAGTTTCTGTGCATTTGAGCAAGAAATACATGTTCTTTAACGTTAATAACACCTGTTTAGATCAAGATGAAGGAGACTGATACTGTAGAAAGATCTGCCCAACAGCAATATTCTATTTTTGTCAAGAAGGATATTATTTCAAAACTGTGTGTCATGAAAAAAACCCAAAAGACTACAAATCAAAACAAGTGCTGTATAAGAAAATAATACATTCATCGTATCTTTATTTTCCTAAAAAGAAAAACAAAGTTGATCTCATTATTATTATAGTTTTCTGTTTTGATTGAAGCAGGCATTGCACATATTAATTAGCCAACTGGAAAATCTCAAAATTTAAGCTTAGAAGAGAAAAAAAACTCTTTCTCATAGTGGATGTCAGTAGTTTAAATTGCTTTATGATGAGGTATCACACTCCAAACGTCTTCTTATTATAAAAGTCAGCAATTACTCATATTTAGAATGGTTTGCTAGGCTGTTTACCTCTGAGCTGAAGACCTGTACAGAGCAGCAGGGAGCTAAAGCACCAGTAAGATTTAAGCAGACCAATTTAAAATGGGTGTTTCTACAGGGAAGTAATTCAGTATCTACAGATTCTTCTGGAAGACTTCTCTGTTGGAAATTATCCAGTAAGTGTTCTCCAACCATCCTTTTGGATGGGAAATGCTCCCTTATGTTTCCACTGCTGTTACTCGGGGATCAGTTCTAGGGTCTATGTTACTGGTAATTCTCAGGCAGTTTATAGTGCCATAAAAACATTATTCATTATATTTTAGGACATAAATCACTGAGAGGACAGGCCCCACAGACACTGTCAGTAATCTGAAAGTGGGAAACTGATACATTTTGTTTTTCTTTACATGAAGAAGGTCTTTGTTGCATTAAACAAAGTCACGTCCATCCAGATGTATTTTTAGCATTTCAGAGTCCTCTGTTCCAACTTTAGTGTATTGCTGTCCCATATGAAGGGTTATGAAATCTTCTGGGACATGCACGTTTTCTTTCGAGAAATGATGACTTTGGAAAACCTTCTGAGGGCTGGGTTATGAAGAACAGTCCCATCTGCTAGCCAGGCAACATGGCAGCAAGGATAAGGTGTGCTGCAAAGGCTGCACTTACAGAAATGCACAGGCTGCTAGGAGAGGTGTCAGGCGTCCCTGCTCCCGTCTGCACATCCCTGCCTCTTCCTTTTCTCTGCCCTGGACTGTGTCTGTCTGCTCATCAAGGTCGTGCACTGAGGCAGCACAAAAGTAATCTGCCCCCTTCAGAATATTTTTGCTGATTTGGTGACCTGAAAAGCCCACCAAATGGTCAGCCAAGCAGCAGACCTCAGGAAAGAAAGGAGGAGGAGCTATCTCTCTCTCAGAAGCCAGTGAGTATATTTGTTCAGAAATCTTGAAAAATAAAATCTTAATTCAAGACAAGCTGATGCTATTTTCAAGGAAATTTTTCAGCCCTCCTTTCTATCACTAGCTGTATCCTTCTGTCTAAGAAAGGATCTACAGAACTCCATAGTAGATTTTCTGGGAAAAATAAACCTTATGTGGATTGTGGACTCTAGAACAACTGATTTGATTTTACCATAATAGTTTTGCTAACTAAATTCATAATATAGCTGCACAAACATTTGTGCCAAAATGTCTGGGAGGAACTTTTGTGGCAACAGGTCTAATTTATGATGTACTAGTTTAAGCATAAGGCTGAAAGGACCATTTAAACAAGATATTCTTAAATACAAGGAGAACTATATGCATAATATTACAATATTTTGTCCTATTAAATTTGAGAAAGAAGTTGCAGTTAACACTGGGAGCAAAGAAAGGAGTTCTGAAAATCATTGAAGAACGGGAAGGCATGATAAATATTCTGTGACCAAGTGATCTCAATGTCTGTTACTTAAAAGGAATATGAGATTACTTTATTGTAGTCTGTATGCAACACACATAAATGCAGATTTGACATTTCTTAACTTTTGAGAGTTTGACTTATAATCTTAATGTCCTCTTAAAGAACAGACTTTCATGTGTGCATACAGAGTATTCTTAATTTTTTTATATTCATTTTTTTCAACTTTATCACTTAGTTTTGCATCTATATCTAGACTATTTCCTTATTTATACTTTACTGACACTTTTTTCTCACATTTGAATAAAGATGTTACAGAGTTTAAACATGCACTACAAATAATTACTAAATAATGATTATGATAATTGTAATGATAATGATAATGATGACAGTGATAATAATCATCATCATCATCTTTCAAGTGTTTCTACTTTGAGAAGGAGGAGTATCAAAGTCACTTCTTTGTTAGCTTTCATCTCATCAGTGTCCTAAATGATATAAAAACAGTTTTCTAAAAATTCAAATTGTATCTCCACATCTTTTAACAATAGAAGGGAATATTTCTGCCCAATCAACTCCAAGTAGTTGGCATGGTACAATATATATAGGTTTTCTTCATGCTTACATGGTCATTAAAGATTCCTCACTTATGCTTCATGATTTGCAACAGTTAAATACTACCCATGTCTTTCAGATTTTATAGAGTATAAAAGAGAATACAGAATGTTAAAACAAGATGAATTCCTAGACTGTACAGATAAAAATACAGGCTATTTATTTATATCTGGATTTGCAAAATAAAGTCTAACTTTTCTGTTCAACACTTTCAATGTCTGTCATTGAACAAAAGATTAAGTGCAAGTTAATAAAAATGAACGTTTCATCAGCAACAAAAAGAACGTGATATTTTTTTCAGCATTTAGAAATACAACTACAAGTATTTCTAAAAATCCAATAAACACAAGTTTCAAGAGAATAAGGTTACCTACACATATATTATGGGTTTTTTTATTTCATAGATTCATTTTCTATAGAATATTAAGAAGAAAATAGCACCATATTGTCCTTTTAAAATGAAGTATTACTGGGAAGGAGAATGTATATATCAATAACTGAAAGTACTGAATTGAAAAACTTTCTTTAAGGGCAGATGAAAGAGGTAAAACTGAAATGAGATCATAAATTGTTGTAATAGTCAACATGGAAAAAGAGCAAAAGAAATTCATATACCAAAATATAACAGGAGACAAGTGACACCAGGTTTTTTGTAGATGTAATTTTTTTTTGCTTTTAAAAACTAGAATGAGGACTCTGGAAAAATTTTGCTTTGTTGGATTAAAATGCAGCTTATTTTAATTAACATATCTTCAATAAGAAATATTTTCAAATCAAGATAACCAATCCAAAATTAGAAACTATGTTGTTTCCTTCAGGGTCTAAGCTGATAAAGGTTGTGGAAGTCATGATTCATCATCATCCTAGGGGCTAATATGGGTGGTAAGAGAGCTGTGTTCTGAATTCCCACCTGATAATATCATCCAAGAGAAGGAGGTGGACTGGAAGAAATATGAAGTGGCCTGAAAGAGAAAATTTTCTTGTTTCTTTGTAATGCTGCCCAAAGATATGTACCCAGGCCACCAGCTAATCACATCCTTAACCCTTCAAGAAAAATCTTCAACATAAATCTACTGGCTATAGTGCAGAAGTTGAAAAAAGTAGATGTGTTAGGCAGTACTACTTCTGAAGAAAATGCAGATCACATCTGAGGACTTACCATATTCACAACAGGATTGGATCAAGAAGTTTAAATCTTCTTTCTTGCCCATGACAACCAAATACAGCAGCTCTTCCTCTGTGTCACGGGCATCACGTTGGATTGGCTATTATCTATTATTAAATGTTTAAGAGATAATACATAGACCAGACCATGATTATTATATGTGATATCCTTTCTTTTCTTAAGACTGTTATGGCAGGAAAAGAAAAGTAGCAGACACATGAATCATCAGCAAGCCTGAGGGAAAAATCAAAGAGGAAAAGAGACAAACTGCTCCTTCAGATATTCTTGTCCTTGGGTTATGCTGTTTCCTTGTCCCTAAAAATCCTTTACTCTTGCTATATGCTTCTCTTAGATGCACTGTGTCATGAAGTAATGCATTTGTTGTACATCTAATAACAAAGACTTGGTTTATGTCTACCAAAAATCCTCTCAGGATCTCTGGTTCAGAGACAGTCTTAAAACACTCAGAGTACAGGGCAGAATTAGGCTTTTCCCAAAGTACCGTTGTGGACAGAACATTCTTTTAAAACATCTCCAGAAGTGGTGATAGCAACTCCATTTCATGTAATAGCCTAGGCTAGAACACTCACTCAGGAATTGATTTATATGGTTTTAATTCTTTTGACTTCCCGAAGAAATTCAAACTTGTACCATCCAGCAGCCCACAAAATGTTCCTATCTTGGGGTTGCCTTGAGGTGAAAACACTCACCTTGAGGACTCAAGAGACAGAAAGCAGGATTCATGAGCTGGAGTTCCTGTTAGGAGGACTGTTCTTGTATTAAACTTTCAGCAGTCAAGTATGAAATGTGTGTACTGTAATTAAATTAAAGATTCAGTGGTTCACAGAAAGGTGATTAAATATTTATTAGTCAGAAGACAGATGGAGAAAACTTCTCCCAGAATAAGTATGACTGTCACCTGGTGTGAGGCCACATTTGTAAGGAGGTAAACCTACCTTCTTTCTTCTTTCAGTCTCAATGTCTTAGAACCTAATTACTTTTTCAGATGTTGACTCCTTGAAACAGTAGTACTAAATAAAGAACAAAAACACATCATGAAATATTTTCTGAAATAAAAATTCTGTCAGGCAGAAACAGTCTTGGTGGCAAATTCCAAGAGATTACCAAAATGAAGGACTGGAGCTTGAACAGTTATGCGGTGTCTTACCTGGCTGATCCTAAAGTTTCTTTGTGGGCTGAGTTCTGACTTGATATAAAGCATGATTCATCTCTATGGACCCATCTGGTTATTCCTGGTCTGCATCTGACCCTGACCACCATCACCCTCATTGGACCTGCTCTGCTTTTCTTGTTGGAGGTGGTGGAATGATGCTCTCCAGGCCCTGCACTCCCCTGGCAGCTCCTAACTCACTGCTCTCCTCACTGTGGTAGCCCCCTGCAGCAGCACCTCAGCAGAAAGATCAGCGCCCAGACAGCTCCGTGTAATCTTTGCATGTAATACAATAAACTCCATAGAAAAGAAAATAACACTAAAATAATTTCAACAAAAGATTTTGCTTATAAAATCACATATTTTAAATACTGAATTGAGCACAGGTTATTTGACGTATGCAGAAAATCTTTCTTGGATTCCTCTTGTGGTTGCAGTGGAACCAGTTCATCTCTCAAAGGAACAGACAGAACTTCATGTGACTCAAAGCTGTGCTGTTGTTTGCTTGGGTCCTTGGTATGTCTGGAAAGAACAATTTTTTTCACAGAAGACTTAATCATGTTGGCTTGTCATCTACAAGACAGTTGAAAATAAAAATTAGATTTTGACCAATAGAGTGACTTAGGCCATATACAGACACGAAGAGATATCTTTAAAAGTGAATTCAATTTATCAAAGTATGAGACTTCTTTAATTCATAAAGCAAGTAAAATCTGTCACTTTCTGGCTCCCCTGCCCCCAAAATTGAAAAAAAATGTAAACCCAGCCCTATTATAAATTAAAGTGGATAAAACAATTATGTAGCTAATTAAAATAATGTCTCTCATTTATCAACACAGAATTTTTTTCTGTTATTGTGCTAGGCATACATTCAAGTAGTCATCAGTGACTCTGAAAACACATGATCAAAACCACCCTAAGGTCAGTCACAGAAAAGAAATGGAAAAAAATTTAGAAATTTTTTCCAACTTTAGACCTTTTTACCAAACTGTCCCTTGCCCTACTTGACATTCAGGTTTTTCTAATGTTATCTAGAGGTAAAAACACATGTCATAACTAAAAAGAACAGATTTATAAATGGAATAGAAAATTGCTGAGTGCTGAGATCCATGAATTACAGCCAAAAATGAACATAAAAAGAGGACAGGGACTGGGGTAGATATCTTTGCCAAAAATTAAGAGATTATTAAACCCAACAGATTAGATGACCTGTCTAGAAAAGACCAGAGTTATTTGTAAGTACTCTGGTAAGAGGGCTGAAAGTGAGTACTTGAAAAATTCCTCTCCATATACAGACATATTTTAAATGTTCCTTTAAATTCACAATTTTGGTAAGTGTACTTTATTTTCATCCTTTGTAAATATAATAGTAATATATTAGTACCTAAAACTAGAAAATACTACAACAGGAGGCAACTGAGTGAAAAACAAGCTTTGTAATCATCAAAGAATTGAAGCTGTAATATGCAGTACTGTGAATTGTACATTATCTGCACAATAAAGTGATGTTTTGTGATGCTCCTTCTTCTTGATTAAAGGTCAAGCTTTCTGCAGCTTTAGTGAATATGACAGTTCAGAATGATTATTCAGTTCTGCTGAAAGCACTTCTAAAAGCATTCCCCTAGAAATACTGTGCAGCAGCAGTATGTGAACTGAGACTGTGCCCCTCTAAGATGTGAATCAATGAACCTCTACACTGTTTTCTTATTAGCTGTAATGACTATAGATGTCAAAGTTCCTTTAACTTCAGCAGAGTTCATTGAAAAATGCTGATGGGAATATGCAGGGAAATCTGTCATATGAAAATCATGCTTATTCTTTTGAGTCTACACAGACATCTACACACACACACAAATGCTGCTTCTATGTATATCAATTAGATTCGGGTGAATAAAAGAAGGTAGATAAGAAGGTAGAATTTGAATTTAGTCTCATCTCATCTAGAGTCTCTATAAGCTTTTCTAAGACCTCCTATAGGATAAAACCTATTAACAATTAAACATCAGAAGGCGTTGTAGACACTATGCTTTGTTATTCTGAAAACTCTTAAACAGTAGATTTTATAGTTTGTATGATCATTCTCCTGTACCTGTGATATAGGAGCCATAGCTGAGAAGTAGGTGTGAGACAGTCATTAATGACTAGTTTGCAGAAATTCAGATATCAGAATCAGTTATTTCTTCTTCATTATTATCTGCCAAACTACTTCCCTCTATTTTATGTCCTTGCCTTATTATATTACTTCTATATGCCATGGAATTAAAAAAAAACCCAAAGGTAAACATAAAAATATTGTCATTTTAAATATTTTAAAAAATCTTCCCTGCTTAGATAAGTAGAGGCTTAATGCATATGGAAAATAATAATAAAAAATAGAGTAGTTTCAATATCATGGGGAATCTGAAGAGGCAAAAAAATATTCAGTAAAATAAATAAATCACTAGATAGAATATATTTGTTTCTGGAGAGTAGAAAACAGGAGAAAGAAAAATAGCAACAGAGTTAATTTTGTCAATATTTAAGGCCTCCTAAATTATTCGTGGCTTGTTGTAATGACAATGTTAAAATGGAAATATTTGATACAGCTTAATTATTTTTTATAGTTGCAACATGTAGACCTGTATTGTGGAAAAACACTCTGCCTTAGGTAGCATTTAGGTACAGAGGGGGGAAATACCAACTGAAATATTGAACTCTGATAGTTCCATTAGCATGCAGGTCTGATGGATGTCCGAGCAGACAGGCCCTTACTCATGTGAGTTGGAAATATGAGTGCAGGTGGTGGTGGTCTATCCCTCACTGTTTTGTAGTATGAAGAGCAGACACACTGATGCAGTATGAATCCTCATAAACTTCCCAAGGGAGTTATAAAACCTCTCCCTTTAGTAAATAGGTTTCTCTAAGATGACTTTTGAGTAGACAACATTCACATTAACCAGGCCTACACTGGCTGAGACTCCATGCCAACAGACAAAAGCAAAAGATTTTTTCCTTTGTTTTCCACATGCCTCTATATCTGAGTTGTTTGTCATAGTCATAACTGGAAAGAAAATCATATACATCCTGACATACACCTCATATGCTCCTGTAGTGTTTTGGTCTTCATTCAATTTAATGGTCTATTCCAGGATTACATTACTTCTCTCACTGCCATGAGTTGAAACAAATCTAAATTACTGTTTTGAGAT
This sequence comes from Daphoenositta chrysoptera, assembly GCA_013397915.1. Classification (NCBI taxonomy): domain Eukaryota; kingdom Metazoa; phylum Chordata; class Aves; order Passeriformes; genus Daphoenositta; species Daphoenositta chrysoptera. The sequence goes on from VZRO01001836.1 coordinate 106,857, forward strand.
TAGGTTCATTGGATACATTAAATAATCACAGATTTGATGTGATTGATATCAGAGTCCAGAATGGGACCTTCAGAGCAGCAGGTGCTCAGTGACCATTGCCTTTGCTCAAGTTCCCCACCCTGAAGCTGAAGGATTCTTTTTCTTCTTTCGGATTGATTACTGATGTTACTACCATGAAGATAATGCTTGTTCCAGGAATAGTGCTCATTCATGACACAAATATATTTTTTATGAACAAATACAGCTTTTTCTCTCAAACTGAAAACAAACATAACATTCTGATAAGGCAAAAATCAAGACAGGAACAGGCATTTCATACAATCATAGAATCACAGAATTGTTTTCATTGGAGCAGACCTTAAAGATCATCTAGTTCCAGCCCCCTCGCCATGGGCACAGACACCTTCCACTAGACCATGTTGTTCAGAGCCCCCTTCAACCTGGTCTTGAGCATTTCCAGGGGTGGGGTATCCACAACTTCTCTGGGCAACCTATGCCACTGCCTTGCCACCCTCACTGCAAAGAATTTCAGACACATTTGTTAGTTTAGAAGTCTCTTCAAATTCAGATGCTTGAGGAAGGTACAGAACAGCCACAGTGTGTTCCTAGTAGTTCCACATATGAAAAAAACCCCGGGCACTGAGCAAGACTTAAGACTTTATCATCTTGAGCATAGTGACAACTATGCATAACTGTAGGTTCTTGGTTTAAATCAGGCTAAAAATGTGGAGTGACAATTTTGACAGTTATAAAATTTTCAGTAATGCCATGTACCTGTTAGAATCTGGATAGTATAGTCAAATTGAACTGGTGCTCGTCCAGTTAAAAATATTTCCCCAACTGACATCATGGTATATCCTATTGCTGAAAGTTCATGATAAGCAGTGTGAGCAGAGGTGTAAGACTGCAAGTAGAGCAAGTATCTTCTTTGCAATCATAAACATGATGAAAGCACCTTGCAAAACATTTCTTCATGTTAATTTGCTTTTTAAGAAAATTTGATCATAACCTAGAGGAAGAGACTTATCTTCAATTCAGATCATGAAAGGCATTAATACAGGTTCAGAGACCAATGCAATTGTAAGAATATAATAAAATAAGAAGAAAATAGTGCATTAAAATAAATAGACACAGATTTAAGATATGCTGCAATTCATAAATAACCCCAAACCAAAACTAGAAATAGTATTTCTTTCAGTCGTAGAAAAAATGAGATACTTTAATAAAAGACAGCCAGGTAGTGAATAGATCATTGCAGATAGTTGATTTCACCTGAAGCTGAGACAGAAACCTTTTCTTAACAAATAAATATGAGTAAGACATGTTCCAATATCTAATAAACACAATAGTATGAGACAATGTTTCAAAAAGAGTTGTCCAAAAACATGGAGAAGTAAAATGACTAAGATTTGTACAAAATAAATTCCAAAGCACTAGAGAACACCAAAGTTGCAACTTAACATTTACTTTCAGTATTTCAATGATTCTCTCATCTGACAACGTGGTGGCAGTCTGAGTGCACCTGATGGCAAATATTAAGGTGCTTAAATTTCCTGAAGGAAACTTAGAGGCTTGCTTTAGTAAATAGATAGTTATTTATTTCTCAAATCTGCCATTTAACAGAAATAATACCTTTTTATGACTATGCAGTAGATTCAGTGAGTAAAATGATAAAATATGGAAGTGCTTCTCTTTTTGTATCTATCTATTCTTTGATGCAATGTTAGACATCCACAATGTAGACTGCGATGAAATGCAAATTATTTAGGATTAATTTATACTCTGGTTGTTATGGAAACTACATAAAAATGTGGCATCCTATACACTATAAAATTTTAATACTCCACTAGTAACTTTTGCAGAGTTGTGACTGTTTATTAGAAAAATATTAAGGAACAAAAGTAACTCAAGAACTCACTTGTATGTGAGTGCTTCTTTTTAGGTTGGCAGTTTCCATATTAATAACAATACCACATGATTATAATTAATTATTTAGCATGTTCAGGATAGGATATAGGAAATATCCTATTTCATATCAGGATAAATGGTGAAGAGTTTCTCTAGCTATGGTTTAAACCCTGCATCTTATACCTCTACATTTCCTATACAATTCATAGTGAAAATCAAATCATTGGTTAATAGTACCCAAACTGCTTTTCTGACACGGATGAACTCAGACACTTCGAAATCACCTGCTGGGATATGACAGGTCAGAGCAGACAGGCACTTCCCTCAGTATGTTGCGATGCCCTCTTTCTTTTTGAATACAATCCTAAACAAAATTTGTCAAATAGATGAAGGACTCAAGACTTCTGACTGTCTTTCTGAGAAATGTGCCCTGTACAGTGAGATGCAGTGTAGACTGAACTTTAAACTTTGTCACTGTGAAACTGAATACTCGAATTCCTGACATTCAGAGGGTGTGAGCAGAAAAAGGGATTATTTCCCAGCTCTCGTGCAAGGAGTCCTCATCCTAGTTTCTCTTCTCAGAACTGCCTGCACATTAAAGATAGAACATGTTTGACAAAGTAAATGCAAGTGAATATATAAATACATAAAGGCATATTTTTTGTATGCATAGCAGCCCAGCTCACACAGCAAACTTCAGTGGGGCAGCTAGAAATAGGTGTGAGAAGGTTACAAGAGAAGCTGTCCTCTACAGCAGGACTGTCTGAGCACATTCAATAACATACTCCCTGGTCTGTCTTTATTGATGGAAACCTAGGTCCCTGCATATCTTTAAAGATATAAAGCATTTTAGATTTGAGACAGACTCTCCTAGGTACACCTGTGGCTGAAATGTTGTTTTTCTTTTGGAAAAAGAGAGAATAAAGCTGAAACATTAAATCATTGATTATATACATTTAAAGCTCTTTGGCCATCTACTCTATTTCTAGTAATATGGATGATCAAAAGCTAAGACATTCAGGTATTTCTTAATATTTCTGGAATTTTGAACATACTAAAACGAAAATCAGACTTCAGCTCGTGCTGTACATGTCTAGTGAGTCAGCTCATTCTCCATTTCCTACCTTCATTTCAGGTAAAATATCCACTATCAGTTTAGAGTATGAAACAGCTGAGACAGTGACATAAAATATCAACAATAAAACAATGACAGATCATCACTTACACCATGGCAGCTCTTGTTACCCTAAAACTGAGTCTACAAAATATGTGTTTAGACTGGCATACATGATGTAGTAGTATCAGAAAAGTAACCAGTCTGCCTCTAACAAAACTCTTTTCTCATGGACCTTGTGAAGCTGGGAGTTGAAATTTTAATGTAAATAGGAATGGCAAATATTTACTAATGATTGCCTAGCACTGTAACCTACTTCTCATTGAAACATGAATAGTTTGACAGAAATCAAACATGTGCTCTTTTAATTGAGAAACTCATGCTGAATTCCTGGCAAATGTGATAGCTTGACTCTCTAAGTTATGAGTAAGAACATTACTGTATATTTTTTTTTCTTGTTTCACTCATAATTAATCTAATTTTGCAAGTCCATATGTTACATATTTATGGACAAGACCCGAATAAATGGAAATTCCTCAATATCTTCTAGGTGGGAAAAGGCATGAATAATTGCAATTTAGCAAGATTATTAGAAATACCTATGAGACTACATGAAAAAAAGAATGAAGATCAATTGATTCATCATCATGTTGTCTTGTATAAGTAGCCTCATAGTTTAATAAACAGTGAAATTGAAATCATTCACATTAAGAAAGATGGCAGTCTTGTAAATTCTTGAAAAGAAATACAAGTTTTTTATCAATAATGTAATACAGGCTACCTAAATACACTCAAATTCACCTGACCCAAAGAAGCACGTTTCTTATGGGAAGTTAGTTATAGCCAGCTAGAAATAAACACAGAGGGCCCAATATGGGGAAAAGGGTCCAAGAGTGAGTAAGAGTGAGCATTTTTCCATAAGATCATGAATACACCATATAGTGCATCCTCAGAGCATCACCAGTGTCAGGAATTAACTCCCATTTAAAGAAGATAATTATAATTTTAATCATTACATGTGAGAGCCTTCAAAGGCTGCACAAGGATTCTCTGGGAACATACAGCTGTGTGAGTAGCAGTAGGTTTGTTACATAGATATGAAATGCTGCAGATAAGGCCGTACTAGGCACAACAGACAATAACAATCACAGAATAGTCTGAGTTGGAAAGAACCCATAAGGATCATCGAATCCAATTCTTAAGTGAATGGCCCATACAGGGATTTAACCTGCAACCTTGGTGTTGTTAAAACCATGCTCTGACCGACTGAGCTAATCTTGTGGTCAGCATCTTCCTTTACTTTGGCTTTGGGCAAGGGATAATTGTTGGAGTTTTAAAAAAAGGGTTCTCCATTTCTTTTTTTTCTTTTTCTCTTAAAGAATTTTTCCCCATATGTATTCCTAGGAAACAAATTGCTGAATACTTAAGAGAGACAAAAAACCTGGACACAGGGAGGGGTCCAGGTGGCTGCCCTCTTTTAACTGGGATTTTGTCATGCAAGGCGAGATGCCAGGAGATTTGAACTGAATAAAAGATGGTAGATAGGACCCTTCGCTCTCTTGCTCTTCTGGCATTGGAGCGGAGAGTGGCTGCTCTCGTGGTGCAGAGAATCCATCACTTTGTGCTCTTGATGTCGGAAAAGCCTGGGATTCCAAGCTCGCCTTTCCCTTCCCCGCCGGGAGCCGGGCGGCCCCTCCGCTGTTGCTCTGCAGCTGCTTTGCTGCCCTGCACCACACCCCTGCCTGCCAAGACCTCCCGGAGTTCCTGCTGCAGCTCCAGAGCTTGATACATCTCGCCTGCCACCCCGGATTGCTCATTCCTGCTGTTCCAGCCTGCTGTTCCTGATCGGCTGCCCCAGGGAGGTTTGTGAAGCTTTTCCCTTCCCTCCCTTCCCGGCCCGGCCCAGCCGCCATCGCCGCGTGATCCCCGCGCTCGCTCCGGAGCGCCCCCTGCTGGCGCGGGGGAACCATCGCACCCGCCCTGCTCCCCGGAGCCACCAGCGCCCCTGCCGGCCGTGAGCGGAACTGCACCCAAGGGAAAGGGCCTGACAGGCGGGAGAGGCCGGCACTGGGTTCTGGTTCTGTTTGGGGCTATTGCCATAGTTATTGTGGTTGTTTGCCTTGTTTTATATATATACATGTTATTAAAGAACTGTTATTCTTACTCCTCATATCTTTGTCTGAAAGCCCCCTTAATTTCAAAATTATAATAATTCGGAGGGAAGGGGGTTGCATCTTCCGTTCCAAGGGAGGCTCTTGCCTTCCTTAACAGACAGAATTCCTTAACAGTCTTTCAAACTAAGACAATAATCTACCAAAGGAAGATTCTAAAAAGTTTTTGAGTTACAGTATGATCATGTCTCTGCAACAGCAAAGAAGATTCTCTTAGAACAGTTTCAGCTTTCATTTCTTCTACATTTACATGCAGGTCTCTAAATGTATGCTAAAATGAGTATGCTGGGCTAATCCAGTTATGAATATTTGTAAGATGGCCACTTAAGTATATTTAAGGACAGTAAAAACTGTGAAACTTCTCCAGGCTGTTTCAGTAGCATCCCATGCAGTTTCATTTGCATCAAAATGAGGATAGAATAAAGAATCAGAAAATAAAGCCAAATTTATTTTGCCTACTTCAGGATGACTGCAATTGTGGCTGATAAATTATCTGATAGACCTTTGAAACCTGTGGGACGCTAGTCAAAAATAAATATTGATAGGTACAGAAAGGTTATTTTGCTTTGAAGTTTGGAAATGTGGATTTTAAATTACTTACATGAACAGGCTTCATAAAAAGAAACTTTTATGTTGCTCTTGACTATTCATGAAGATAAAATTTAATGTTGATTATATAACTAATGTTAGTAAAGTGTTAAAAGTGAATATGATGAAAAAGAAAACTTTGACAGTCTCTTTCTATTTACAACAAAACCCAACAAATAACAGTCATATATTAATGTTCTGATGCTGCTTCTAAATACTTTCCTTAGGTTTTTTAGCACATTCTGGACAGTAATTTTAATTCCAGTAATTGGGAAGGGTAAAGGCTGTTAGGGGTATTTTGTGGAAAACAGTGATGTTTACATCCCTAATTTTAAATCATTAACTTATGTAATTAATTTTTTTTTATAAACTACATTATCATTTTTTTATGCTCTTCTACCTCTGTTGTGTCTTCACAAACATACAGAAACACAGGGCAACAGGAACAGAACAGGTAATTGCACATATTTTTCTATTGATCTGAAAAATATTTTGTGTTAAAACTATGGTATTTTAAAGAAAAATATTGTTTTCTCATAACTACGTAGCCATTGGTTTGCAGGACTTTTGTTTTTACAGCATATTTAGTTTTAACAACGTTATTACATTTTTCATAGTATGTCAAAATCTTTGTATGTGAGATGATTTAAGCCCATTTTGAATTATTAAATCTTCTAAGTGACTAGCAGAATATACATTTAAGAACATATTGTCCATAGTATAATACTGTGTAAATGGTGGATAGATTTACCAGCAGGGAAAAACATGCTCAATTTCAGGCCAATTGAATAATTTTGACTTTTTAAACATTGAACTCACCACGCAAAAAATATGTTAGCAGTTATGTTAGCAAAATTACCCCAGAGATGAGTGAGATACAGGAATTTTGAATCGTATGAGTCTTCAGTGAAGAAATGCAATGGTTCTAAAGAGACAAAATCCTTCTCAGGTACCCTTCAAAATCCTTCCCAGTCACCATCTCTGTGCAGAGAAAATGAGAAAATAACACTCTTCTCCACAGCACATCATAAGGACTTAAATGTGCAACCATGGTGAAAACAGTTCTGGCCAGACAGAACTAAGTTGGCTCTAGAGGATGCATGGAAGAACAGGTCATCAAAAATGCTCATATGCTGAATACCCAATATCCTCCTGCTTGGTCCTGAGGGTTAAGCATGTTTATAAAGTAAAATGTCTTAAGCCTCATAGAATTTACATTCAAAATTGATCTCAGGAGAAGAACGGTTGCCCTAGGCAGGACTAAAGAACGTAAGCCAGCAGTATGCCCAGGTGGTCAAGAAGGACAGTGGCATCCTGGCTTGTATCAAAAGAGCATGGCCAGCAGGACCAGGGAAGAGATGGTCCCTCTGTACTTGGCACTGGTGAGGCCACACCTCAAGTTCTGTGTCCCATTTGGGGTCCCTCAGTTCAGGAATGACACTGGGGTGCTGGAGCATGTCCAGAGAAGGGCAACAGAGAAGGGTCTAGGGCATAAGTCCTATGAGGAGTGACTGAAGGAACTGGGCTTTTTGTAGTGGAGAGAAGGCACAGAGGAGACCTTATCCTTCTTTCCAATTTTTTAGCAGTTCTGTGAAAATCTTACTCATTACTTGTGCTTAGTGTTTTGGAATTCCAACAAATATTCATATAAATTTGTCCAACTGCAGGTACAAACCAGTTTTTTGGTAGAGTGAGTTATGTGTTCATTAAGTCATTAGTACAACCACAAACTAAATAAAAAACTGTCTAGCTCTTCTAAAAACAATCTAGGAAGATTTTAATAGCCTTTGCAGCATGAAATAGGACATTTAACAAATGTCAGCACTGGGAATTAAAGTAAGTCCTAGCTAATTTTAAGTCTCCTCATGAAGAATGTAACTTAGCCTAAAGACGTTAATCATATTTCTATGCAAAAAGTTAGTGCCAATACTACCATTTAGATTTTATAAATCAAAACTTAACATATTCAAGCACAAGAGAAAATTAATTCATGATCATTAATTCATAAATGATAATTGTGTGCAGAGGGTCTTAGATATTTTGTGTAGTGTATATATATAAATCCCAGGCGTCTTTTCTGAGCATTCTTGCATTCTCTTTTGCTTCTGTAATTTCTTTTTGCTTCACTGGGGACTAAGAATGTGTAAAGGATGCAAGAGTAGAGCTTTGGGTTTTTAAGCATACCAAAGTACATACGTACATGATTTTGATCAGATCTGACTAAAAGTGCTATAATTCAAACTAATGAAATCTTCTATGCATCCCTGAACAAATTTTAAAGGTACAAAACCCAGAGGGACATAGTTTCTAATAGAAGTGCTGACAGGGCCTTATGAACAAGCATAATTATTTCAAATATATTAAGCAAATACCTTTAATCAACAGCTGAATAGTAGCATGCTGTGATAATTATTTCTGGTTGATGATGAGAAGACTGATTGCAATTTCCTCATTAACTTACTTTTTTCCCACTTCCATAAGTTTTTTCTCGCTACGTACTTTCTTATTTCAACAATTGATATCTTTTTCCTGTTGCTGTATTTTTTAGTCACAAAAAGACTCATATGCCTACCACCTATATTGGTGAGTCAAAACATTTTTTTCTGAACAGGACATATTCCCGCATTTCAAAAAAAAGAGTTTAATGTCAAACCATGGTGTGTTACTCTGTATTTGTTACGGTTATGGTAGTTCTCCAAAAGCAAATAAATTGAACTAATCCTCTGCCCACTCATTTTAAGGAATGCTTAGAAGCAGAACAAATAAACAATCTTTCACTCTAGAAGAGTACATAGTGTATTTAAACACAAAGATTTTCAGTTGTGGGGTTTTGGGGGTTTTTTTGTCAAGTAGGTTTTGGCTCTTTGGACCATTTTTATTAATTTGTTAACAAGCATGAAGAAAACAGAATTAAAAAAACTAGGGTGAACAGAATATTTTTTCTACTTCAAATTTGTGTTGGTGTCCCTTAAAGACAAAAGGAATGGATTAAGGAGGAGTCAATTGCCTGAAATCTCATCATTATAATTTAGTATTTTCACTAACACCTTTAGTGTAATCTCTGTTATAAGGAACTTCATAAATTATTTTCGTGAATATGTTTGAATCATAATTATTATATGTTATTTTTACATGACACAAAATTCTATTAAAAAAATAACAACTATAATCCAAGCAGAGGTACTTAGGATATCCCGTAGTATGTTTCTAATATCATCATGTTTATTTAAGCCCCAGTTTCTATCTCAGAAGTTGCACTTACAGCCTGTATAAGGTAGAAGAAGATTTTGCTTATTGAAAAGGGAATTTTGCATATTATACAGAGAATTCTTCAATGTCCTTCTGACAGTCAGCAACTTATGTTAATCTTTCAACATTAAAACCGGACAGCCAGGAGAACTGACTCAAGAACCAGAATAACCTTGGAGGCAATATGTACACAAAGGAAGCAAAAAAGCCCCGTGTTTTGCTCCTTTAGAATGAATAATGCACATTCTGCATATTCAATTTTTTAGGGAAAAGGTTACTTCAAAACAAAATGCAGGATGTTCTTAGCTTTGCAAAGTTTGAGTTCTACCATGGTTTCTTACATAGGTTTAGCTCTAGGCATCTTTCCCAAAGCTGGAGTAATCTTTTGTTTCAAAAATAAAAATAGTTGGAATTTAGATTTCTTGCAACTTGTAAGTTTATAACACTTCAATAGGCCAAAACCATTCAGACCTCAGGACAGAACTCAGAACCGATCCTATGGAAAACAATCAGATTTCCTTTATATTATTTTTTTATCTTAATTTTGATTGGATTTCAATAAAACCTTTAACTTCTATGGATGCTTCTTGCTATTTAACATCATGTAAGTATTTCACCTAGCTTTTTTTACTAGTTTTGCATCTAGTTTTAATACTTAAACCTCTTTTTTGTATCCTGCCTATGCTTGCATTATTATTAATAATAATTTCATACATTACTGGAGCATGCAGCATTTTCAGAAAGGATTCAAATTACACCATTTGGGAAATATATACCAGTAAACTGGCTTATGTCCTAAGAACCTATGCCATATCCTGTTAAAATTACTTGGATTTTCCTACTAACTTCCTTGATTTTGAATTTGGCTTTAAAAAAGAATTTGCTGACACAATCTCCTATTGTGTCAACCCTCTATATTTAGAGGGTTTGTTTGTAAAGGTGAAGAAGGAAGTAAACAGTGATAATCCCAGGATCAACCAGGAACTGAGGAATTTGGCATGTGGGAAATGCATATTCAAATCTTTCAGATTCATCCCTGGGGTTATCATTTGGAAAACGAGTTTTAGGCTATTTTTAGCTAATCCACTTTTATATTTTGTCATGGAACATGGGTATATTTTGAAATCTTCCTTTCTTGCACTGGAATAATGTATCTCAAAAATCAATTTTTTTTTTTTTTTTCTGGTCAGGTCTGTATAGGGACATAGAGGAAAGGCACAAACCCAAAGAAACTTTTTTGAAAAAAAGTATACTACGTAAAATGTGGAAAAAGTACTCTAACAAACAGGCTGGAATTTTATTTCTATGATTTTGTCAATTGAGAATGTCAACATAAAACAGACTAGAAAAGGGGAGTTTAACAGTAACCAAGGTGGGAATTAACTATATACCACATATGAATTTGAATATCTGGCCAAAAAGAAGAGGATGCAATAGCATACATGCAGTCCTGTATGCTGGACCAAAACAATGTGGTCCCTAAAGTAAGGAGGGGAAACTCCTTCATGAATGAAGTTCCAGTAATTTGGTGGAGTTCCTTTCACTGTCTTCTCATGAGAAATACCTATGTCTTGATATCATGGTTTTAGTTGCTCTCAGCCACCTTAAATTAACACAAGCTATATTAGTCTAGGAGGAACAACTTCAGGTCTGCACAATTGACAAGTACCTTTACTTGCTTCTGTGTTAAGTTGCTCTCCTTAACCAAGTACTTTAAAAAGTTTTTGAAGAGTCAAGCCTTTTCTAGAATATCCAAAAAGATACTTCCCAAGGGTGACTGAATATATTACAAAATGACCTACAGATATTAAAGACAGGAATACCCATCAGTAATTTTTGAGAGTATGGCAAAAGGTTTTAAAACAAAGATTACAGAAGCTGGTTTAATAAAAAAGTAGGGCACTTTTAAACCTTTTCTAAAATATACGTCTGTTTTTCTGGGCCAAATATTTTCTACTTTATAATGAAAATCATCATTCATTCAACTGTTCCTCTGAGATTAAAACCTGTGAAGTTATTTCTTTTTCAACATTGGAATAACCGTTAAAGGAAAAAGCTTTCCTTATGGGCATTGTAATTCCCACTCCTTGCCCCACCTTCCCAAGGCCAATTTTTACCTTTTACAGACTGTCTAAAAATTCCTTTACTGTCCTTAGTAAACTATGCACTTGCATTTATGACATGGAAGGAACAGTGCGTGATCTTTTGGAAAGACTTCGGAGCTTTGTAGAGTGCCTGAAGTTCTCATTACAATGGGAGTGATTTTTTCTTAAAATGCATCTTAATAAAAACTAAACAATAATGTGGTGGGTTCAGTTCGAAGCCGGGCAGAAACAACAATTTAGTGTAGTAGTTTAGTTCATTCATTTGCTTCTGTAAGATGTAAATTAGGAGAAATGCAAAGCAGGCTCAAAACTTTAAAGAATATAAAGAAAGTTTATTACTACCAGGAGTAAAAGAAAAAAAAGACTAAGAAAGTAGAGCAAAAACACACTCCCCTCTCCTCCAGCACTCCCTCCTTCCAGCACTTCCCCCCTCCCAGCACTTCCCCCCACCTTTTCCAGCACCCAGCTCACACAAAGGATAGTAAAGATGAGATTTTATGTCAGTATCAGAGTTTTTAAAAA
>VZRO01001837.1:9305-40708 GCA_013397915.1 Daphoenositta chrysoptera
AGCCCCCTGCCCACAGAGCCCTCTGCCCACAGAGCCCCCTGCTCACACAGCCCCAGCCCACACAGCCCCCTGCCCACAGAGCCCCTTGCCCACAGAGCCTCTGCCGACAGAGCCCCCAGCACAGCACAGCCCAGGCAGCTCGGGACCGGCTGCCCAGCGCTCCTGAGGAGCAGCAGCACTGCACCGACCCTGGGGAATCGTTCCCTGCTTCCCTCTGCAAATCCCTGCTGCTTACCCGGTGCTGCCACTTGTAACGGTGTTGTGGGGACACTACGACCCCCTGATTCCTCCTCGTGGGCAAGGAACAATGGGGTTTCATACATCCCTAAACCTGCAAGACAAAGTTCCAGTGACAATCCATCCAAATAAGCAGCTAAAAAACGGATTAACTGATGTCTTCCCTCTGGACACTTGATGAAATCCAACTACTTGTATTTAAGCAGATTTTTGTTATTTTATTCTGACTTACTGTCAAGAGCTGATCATAATTTATTGGAAGGTAAAGCCTTGAGGAAAATATTACTGCTTGTTTTTTAAACTTTCATCCTTGCTTTATGCCATTATTTTGCTGTGAGCTTTCTTCAGAGAACAGCCTGTGTTCCATTCCAACAGGGATGCCCGGGGAAAGGGACAGATTCAGACCAACAACAAACACAACAGCTTGGCCATCTCTGAGTAGGTAAGGATATAGCCCAAAGATTTATTTGCATTTGTTGTTTTCCCCTATTGTTTCACTACAGGGAAGCTGCAACCAACAGTAAAATTGAAGTTAAAAACCATTCCTTCAATATTTCATTCAATTTCAAAATCCTAACACAACTAGAAAGGTAGCAGCTTGAAGATAACACCTTCTCACTTTCTGCTATTCTCTCTCTGCTGACAATTTTAAGAGTTGCAGATTTCCACACTTCAACAATTTCCTGAAGCAGAATTGTTTTGTTGACTGAATTATCTCTTTTTCACTCAAAGACCCATGGAAAAGAGAGCCCAGAACTGCTTTACCTCCTTGTGATGCCAGCTGCCCGAGATCAGAGTGACTGGAGCTGGTTTGTGGCATATCTTCAGGGGGCCCAAATCTGAACCGAGGAACTCCAGCTACCTGGGGGGAACTGGCAAAATACAGACTTAAGGAATTCTGCAACTTCCCCAAAGATCAGGGCAGGGGGGAAGAACTCTCTGACCAAGAGAACAAATCATGCATGAGACAAAATGAACCAATACTGACCATAAAAATCAGCTGAGTTACTGCTAAATAAACAGCAATTAGCTTCTCAAATTATTGGGAATGCATTCAGAATCAGTAGAACAGCCCTGAAGAGAATATTCTTTACTTATCCATTCTACAAACTCTCACAATTTTAAGTGGATTGCTGGACATGTCCAGAACATCCCAAAAGCAAAAATAGAGGTAACTTTTCCTACTTTTATTGGCAATATTAATGGGGAGGGAGGAAGAACGAAGAAGGACATTGGATAGAACTTTTGTTTGTTTAACCTCTTCTTAAATCACCAAGTTACAATACATTGGAGATTATTCACTTCCTAATTTGCTGATCAGTTATATGACACACAATTCAAACAATAATTACTTATCTGCACATGCAGTTATCTATCCTACTACCCAGCATGTTACTCCAATCACAATTTATTTTTATTCCATGAAAAATAGAAAGAAATTGAATAATTTTTTTTCCTTTTTCTTTTCACACTACTTACTGAATGGCTTCTGCAAATCCATCTGTACGATGTGGAACTACAAGAGTTGGTGTGCTTGGAACTGTTCTGTCCTCATCATCAAAGAAGTGCTGCTGCTGGAAAAAAAGAGACTGATATGAGAGCCTACAATGTATTTCCAGTTTTTACCACAGGAGTTAAAGGTTGATTTTTCCACGTAGTCCAGCAAAACAGATTTAGCTCTAACAAAATGCTTGTTTCATTTCAGGCATCTGAAGTTGATGCCTTTGATATCACAGAAGGCACTTTAGTCAGTCTCCCTTTTTTCTCTCACTGAACCTGCATTTGTTCTGCCAAATACAGCTAAATAAAGGGTTCAAAATTAGCTGATGGAGACACCATAAATTAGCCTTGTTCCTTTAGGATGAGGCTGAACTTAGCGTTATTTTTTCCAGCAACACAGCCACTTTGACTGACTCTAAAAACAAGTAAATAAAACCAACTGAGACAAAACCAGCTGAGCCTCTTTTGAAGCCTTTTGCTTCCTGGGAGTTTTCTAGCCTTTGCCTTCCATTAATACAGGAATTAACAGGAATAGGATATTTTCTGCAAGACTACAGAAACCATCCCCTGCTGAAATCAGCAGCCAGACTTCTTTAAAAACCAAAATAAACCCCAAGAGTTAGGAATGTTCCCTCAAAGCAGGTCTTTAGTAGTAGATTTTGATACACTCACCATTCCTCCTATCCCAGGGGTCAGCTGAAGTCCTCGCCCCACTGACTGTCTTCGAGTCATCTGGATTCTCTTTACGGGAAACAAAAGAGGCAAGTAGTGTGAATGTGGTCCTGGAATTCTAACAACATACAAGTGTTCAGTCAGAGCCAAGGGCAGCAGCTAAATGAGTAAATATAGCAATCATCATGAAATCACAGAATATCCTGAGCTGGAAGGGACCCACAAGGATCATCAAGTCCAACCCCTGCACGCAAGACACCCCCAAGAAATCCAGGAAGAGCCTGAGAGCATTGTCCAAACATTCCTGGAACTCTGGCAGCCTTGGGGCCATGATCATTCCCTGGGGAGTCTGCTCAGCCCCACCACCCTCTCAGGGACAATGTGTATATTCTGGGCAAGTGACAGTAACATTTTACCCAAGTCTCTACTGAATACAGAAAACCTGCACACAGAAATATTGAGATCCCAAGTCTCAGCACAAGTTAATGGTAAAGGATCATTTCAGTCAGGATATTTTTGAAAAATTCCTGTTGTGATGTTCTAATTTACAAAATCTACAGGTCTTCAACAAAGTATAATCATAGGCTAGGCACTGGCCGTGAAAGGTTTAACTTGGAAAGTAAGTGGCAACATTCTTTTGCCCCATCTACATTGGGGCAGAGACTCATAAAAACCCTTCCAATATGAGCTACAACCTGGCCAAGAAAAGCTTTTTTAGTGGAAATATCATCAGCCCTTGACTGACATAGCAGCGGTACAATATAATAAGAATTCCAAGATAAAAAGCAGGAAGGCACTTGGAATGGATCTGTATGTTCCCTGCCCAGCCACCATCTGCAGGATGACAGACACTAAGTTGCTTTGCTCAGCTACCATTTCTAGGATGCTGAACAGCTGGCGACTTTTTTCCCAATGGGTTTTATTTATAAGAAACCATACAGTGATTTTTTTCGAAGTCTTCTGAGGTGCTGGAGCTGCTTTGTACCTGCACTGGGGGCCCCAGCTCCTGGGGAGGGGCGTGGATGGTGAGCCGTGGGGGCAGAGGGTGCGGTGGCCTCCGCGGGGACTGCGGGGGCCGCGGGCCCTGGCGCTCGGACGCCGACGACGGCTGCTGCTCCCTCGGGCTCTCGTGGGGAAACGTGGACTCTGCAGCACTTGTGCTCCCTTCTCCTACAACACAAATGCACAGGGGGAATCCCTAGGAACCACGTTGAAAACATGAAGGCAAATCTTCCAATTCTGCCATGCATTAACACATTTTTCCCCTTGCAAGCCTGGGGACAGCCCAGTATTGTTATTTAAAATCATTCAAGGATTTCTGCCAGCTACAACAGCAGCACTGAAACAAAGTATTAATTATTCAGGTGCTGATTTAGAGACAGATTAAATCCACTGAGCCATTAAGTTTCCACAGCAACCAGAGCCTGCAGGATTTTCAAAGGAATTTAGAATAAATCCAGAAAAGAACATTTCAAAAGAATCCACATTGCAGGTTGAAATGGCCTGTAGTACTTCACTTATATTTTTACTTTTAAGTGGAGATTTTAACACATGAATAATAGATGGTACATTTTCCTCCCCCTACATACACAGACTGTGAAAAAACATGGAATAACTGTACCACTGTTTTGGGAATCTGCTGCCCTCTGGTTGCTTTCAGCTCCTCCCATGCTCTCCTCAGTCTCTGTTCCAGGATCTGTACCATCAGCACCCTAAAATCCCACATAAACAGAGTAGGACTAAACAAATTATAGTTTGTAAAGAGAATGCAAAAGCAGTACAAAGGTATTCAGAAAGTAAACGAAGTCAAATATATGACAATCTTAAAAGGTTTCTGTACATATCTACAGCATTAGGTAACTCTATTCAACTGTACGAGATTTCAGAAGCTTTGAGTACCTGTGCATACACAAACCTGAACAATGTAGCCACCATCATTTAATAACAACAGACAGTGAAATATCCAGCTCTTGAAAAGCCTCACCAGCTTTGCAACTACAGTATTTGCTGCTGGCTCCTGTACTTTATATTTCCATTTAGCCGTCTTAACCATTCCAAGTTGATTTTTCTTGTGAAAACACCAGGTATAAGAAATTACCATCACCCAGTAGCAGTCTCAACTTTTGGGGATGAATTTACACCAAAATTTTCTCTTCCAAGCATTCACATCTGTGCATTACAGCACTGATTTGTTGCAAGAAATTTAACAGGTTATAAAAGAAAGGTACAAATCTCACCTCAGCATCGTCTGCTTCATATCCATCATTACCATCAGCACTGCCAGTTCCTTCATTGCTGTCGTCACCTTCATCTCCCATCCCTGTGTCTTCATCATCATCCTCGTCCTCCTCTTCCTCATCGTCATAGTCCTGTGATGAGACAATAAAAGAGCCTTAGGGAAGTGCAGAAAGGGGAGTGGAATAGGCTGGACGTGGTGCACAGATCAACACCCACCCAGACACTCCCTCTCTTCCTCTTCAACAGGACAAGGGTAGGAAAGAAGATAGAAAAGCCTAAGGGTTCAGATAAAGGAAGGTAAAAGAAAAATTCAAGGTGAATTAGCAGGTAGCTTTAAAACACTGCAAGTTCAGGCAACATAAATACAGACCACTTACACACTCAAAAATATTTTTATTAAATTAGTCCTGCCTGCTGAGTTTTACAGCTGATGAAAGACAAAATTGTAAAGGAATTCCATGATATACATACTTCCTGCTCCCCTTCGTTTTCTTCATCATCATCATCTTCATCATCACTATCAATTACAATGACATCATCTCTCTTGGACTGGCCATCCTGAGATGAAGAAGTGTTTTGTTGGTCTGACTGAAGGGATCCAAGATCTATTGGGATAGACTGGGAAGTCTCCTCACTGTCCTCCATGGCAGCGTACTCCCCCTGAGTCACACCCTGCCAAAGACCAAAGGCAGTCACCAGAACAAACAAAATTAAATGCACCATGTACAACAGCAAGAGAACCAGATTCTGGTGCTTAGAGGACAAACAGCTATTGCTGTTTCTTAAAAACTGACCAGAGGAGAGGACAAAAGAGAATGTGACAGGTGACTGTCAGTGATTGAACAGTGCAAGTCTAAACTTTAAAACATTTAAAGTGGCTTCCATGGGAAACCTGCAGAATTCCATTTGAGATTTCACTTCTAAATATGCTGAGAGTTTGGGGGGCAGAGGGCTATTTCTGCTAAAGATTTTGGCTTTTCAAATATGCTTACTTCTCCAATGGAGTCTTGTGAGTCTTGATTGTATGTTTGTGCCTCCACCTCTCCATCAGTGCTCTCTTCTGCTGTCACTTCCTCCTGGAAAAACAAGTATTTTTCTCATTTAAAACGCATCATTAGCCCTAAACATGTTTGAGATTATTTTTTTACTTCTTTAATAAAAATTATCTTTTCCCACAAAGATTACGGGCGACATTTTCTCCCCCTTCCTTAGCAATGCTTTTATCAAGAATCTCACTTCCCTGCCTTGGAGAAATACAACTTCCCCAGTCCACTGGACCTCAGAATCCTTCAATCTTTTCAGGCCCAAAAATGAATCATCAAAGTTTCCCATTCTACCTCCAGCCTCCCAGATCCTTAAGTGATAATGCTCTTACACAACCCTGCCTTTTTTCTGTTATGAACATCCCTCTGGCACAGAGTTAATAAAACATCTTTGGCTTCCTTCACACTGTTCATGAGTTGCCTGCTGTGAGGTTCTGTCTCAAGTTCATCACTTTTTCACAGCACATCCCAAACCCCTCACACCAACATCCACAAGCATCTTCTGTAGGCTTTTCCAGCAACTCATCTTTGCTTCCCATCTCCTCAAATAGACTGTGTTTGTCCAGGATTACTGTAGATAAAGACCTTCTGAACCACACTGAAAGAAGTTTGAACTTCTTCCTCCTCAATCCTAGGATATGGCCCTCTCTCTTACATCCTACAGGTTAACATTTACATCATTCCTTCTAACTGGTTCAACCTCTGCCTTTTTAGATATCCAAATGTAATTGTTTCCTCCCCAATAGATTAGAAAGTCAATTAAGAATTCACTGATTTGCTCTGAAGTAACACATTTGCTCCTCCCATCATAAAATCCTACAAAGGGACACATTAAGTAGTAGCACTTAATGTTTGTGCAAACCTCGGGTCCAACTCTCTGCATGATTCTCAGTTTCTTTGAAGTAGGTGCATCCACTGTTTCCTCAGAGATCTGGTCCGAGTTCTCCACAGTGTTGTCCTCCTCTTCCTCTCGGGAGCGTTTAGACAGTGAGGAACTGGGGGTAGCTGAAACTTCAAAGACCTCTCAGTTATTTTCAGAACAACACATGTACAAATCAGAAATCAGAAGCTTTGGTATTTTCCTCTGAAGATCACCTCTATTTCTGCACTGAATGACAACAATCAGAATCACACTGAGCTGTTTCCTAGGCCACAAAAACATCAACCCCTTCAGTTACAAGTCTTAAGCTCTCAGGCCTTTATTCACAACGTAACTGACCCTAAATATAAGCCTCAGGGTACAACTCAAATATTTCTTCCAACATCTTTGCTTTGGACAAGTATACCTAAAAGTTAAACAGTTTCAGCTGGAAAAAGAAAACACCAACAGTTTGCAGAAATGTTTTTTTGGGTAACAAATATTCTATTTACACTCTGTAGGACAAGCAGATGTGCAATAGTGTATTATAGTGAGTAGCTTTAGAATACTTCCTATATTTTAAATTCAAGCTTAAGAAGCTTAAGCCAGCAAGGTTTAACATATTAAACTCTAAAGCTGCTCTGAATAATAAAACACAAAGTTTTATTTTCTTTCCACTTGAAGGAATGCAGTGCCAACAGCATTTCAGAGGCACCATTTCTGACAGTTCAGGAAGGAAGCCTAATTTCAGAAGTTCTTAAAACATGCAGTTAACTAAGGGAGGGGGAAAAGGCACGAACCAAAGGGAGGCCTGGTTTACCAAGGGTCCAATTGGAGCTACTTACAAGGAACTATTGAGCAAGGCAAGCCTACAAAATGACACCAACCTGTGCCAAACACGGCTGTGGAGGTGGAAGGCCTCTCTATCTGGGAGCTCTGCACCACCTCCACGATGGCAGGGGCTGGCTCCTGAGCTGCAGGCTCGATCTGAGCGTGGCTTTGCTGGGTGGGCTGCACAAAGGCAGTGGCCTGTGTCTGCTGCTGCACTGTCAGGATGGGCTGGGCCAGGGAAGTCTGCACGTTGGGGCTGGTGGAGCGCACGGAGCCGCTGGCGCTCCCGAACACGGGGACGTGCTCCACGGGTCCTTCCGACTGCATGGCTGGAAGGCAAACAGCAGCACAGTCAGGCTCTTCCTCATCCTGCACGGCTCACATGCTCCCTCTCAGGCTGCCCTGAACAGGCACATCCAGTGTTTTGCAGATGCATTAATGTCATGCACTTCTCCAGCTGAGGAGCCACGAACTTTGCTGCAAGTAGAATGGTCCTGGACGTGCAACAGTCCAAGAGATGCAGGGACAATGACACTGTCTGAGGCCTTCCAAACTGACTACCACCAACATTTCAAGGCAAAGGCAGCACTTTTGAGTACCGAGGATCTTTATACTAGACTAAAAAGCTCACCTTCCTGAGTCTCCACCTGTGTTGTTGGCATAACTGTGGCTGTGGGGGTAGTGGTGGGATTGGTGACTGTGGCAGGAGTCACCATTGGACGGATGCTGGCTCTTGGAGTAGACTTATTCCCAGCTATTGCAGCAGCAGTCACTTTACTGGGAGTTGACACAACAGGAGTTGGTTTAATATTTGCTGTTGGGGGATCTGAAGTGCTGGCACTGAAAAACAGGAGATTGGTTTCATCATGGTACAGAAAGCAGATTTTAAAAATAACAAACAAGTATATTCTTATAGCCAGAAACACTATTTTTTAAAGCTTTTAAATTTAAAAGCCTGACAACAGCATAAGGAATTGTCTTCCACACTTTTTATAGTTGAAAGAAGAGAGACACACTATGCCATCAATAGCATTTTATCCAGCTTGGAAGACTGACAGGTTTCTTCCTGTAATCAAGGTAATCAAGTAAGAATCTAGTAACAGATCAAAATGTTCATACTGTTGGCTGTGCTGGGACTTCATTACAGTGAGTAACACATCTTACATCAAAACTGATTCACTCAATACAGAACAACATCATCTCTTGGCTGAGACAACGGACAGCCAAATTTTCAGAGACATTTTTGAAAGCCTGGCTGTCTAAAGGATGCAGTTGTAACAGCTGAGAGGGAGTTTGTGACCCCAGCTCAATAGTACAGTCATATTTCCCATTTCAGAGCTTAGGCATTTGACTGTTTCATCTGTTCAGTCTGTTTCTCACTCTTGCACAAGTCTTTCTCACTCTTCCCTAAACCAAAAAGGTTAAAGTTAACAACCAAAATTATACAACCTCAAAAATCTTGAAGTCTGAAAACATTTAAAAAAAATCTTTCATGTTTCCCAGATACCATGTTCCTGGTGGTTAATATGCCAGTTTACAGCTGAAAAGCTCTGTTGATTAGATGTAGCTGAGAAAACAGGAGGAACGTTTTATGTCAATCAGTATCTTTGCAGTTGTTTAAGAAAAAATATGAAAAGACAGAGGTTTGCTAAAAAGAAGAGCAACTACATAATGATAAACACAAGAAATATCAACCACAGAAACTCTTCAAAGCCCTTGAACTCACATTCCTCTTTCACCTGAAGCTGGAGTAGACTTGAGTGAGATTTGCCTCTGCTGTTCTGGGACCTATTAGGTAAGGAACAGAAATATAATGTCATGTACACATGAAACAGAGCAGGCAACAAGGAAAACACTTCAGCACTTTGCTAACAAGTCTGTAAGAGAAATGCTTGTTGGGTATTTACCTGGGCAGACTCTGTAATTATAGCAAGTTTCCCAAACCAAATCATTCCAGCCATATGAAGGCTGGAAAACAATTTGGTAATTGCTCAGGTATTTTCTGAGACACGAACCCATGCTACTGAATGCATCAGTAAAACACAAAAATAGAGGGCAGAGCGTGAACAGCTCCTTGGCTGATTCACAGTGAATGGCAGAACTGCCTGCTTGTTGGCACTGGGAATTCTGATTAGGGCAGGAAACTTAAATTAAGTTCTGAACCCTTCCTGAAGCCCACCTATGTATTTCCAATGATGCCTTGAGGCAGGCCACCTAGAACAGAGACTAGACAAGAATAAGATAATAAAGGTAGGTATTTATTTGAAAGGCCTTCAATGATACACCCTGGGCAGTCAAAAGGCTACACCCAAGATGGACCCAGAGTCAGGAGTTCTTCACACTTTTACAAGTTTGGTTCATTTGCATATCAGGGTTAATTTTCCAATTATAACCTCAGTTCGTGATGTAATTACCCCAAGTTTACTCCCCCTTCAGAGCCTTTTAGCTTGCACATTTTGGGGCCTGGTGTCCTTGAAGAACAAACCTAGAGAGGTTTGTTATGTCTAACCAGCATGAGAGAAGAGCAGCTAATAGGCCACAAGAAACTTCAGAGTTACACACGAGGCAGAGCAGGATTCGAAAAATATAAAAGTTAAAACCTAAGGCATCACCAAGAGCAGGGCACAGTGGCACTTGAGTCCAAGCTGGGCAGTGGTGGCCTGGCTGCTGTCCCAGGGCTGCCTGGCAGGATTTTTTGTACCTTGTTTGTGGACTCCGGGGGCTCGTCCCGCTGCTCGTGGTGCCGCTCCTGCTGCTCCCGGAGCTCCCTCTCCAGGCGGCAGATCCGCCCCTCATACTGGGACTTGAGGGCGCTCATCCGCACCTCCAGCTCCGTCTTCTGCTCCTCCAGGGAGCTGCTCTTCTGCTTCCACTCCTCATTTTCCTTTGTGAGCTGCTCCTTTGTACCTGGTGGAACAGGAAAAGGTTCAGCCTCGCTGAATCTGCACACTGAACACCCACCTGGGTGTTTTACCAGGTCACTGAAAATATTCTGAAATCCTAAAAATATTAAGCTATAAAAGGAAATTTGGGAGGCAATTATGCCATTTTTCTATTTAATTGCAATTAAATAAAAAGAAACTAAAGATAGAAAAATATATAATAAATATAGATAAATAAAAAACTTAAAGAAGTAGTCCCAAAAAACCAAGATGTTTTCAGCAAGCTCTTACACCATCATTCCTCTCAGTGACATTTAAAACAGAGGAGACAAGGTGTTTTGCGCCTCCACATTTAGGGAAGGGGAGAATTACCCGAGCTGTTAGTAGGGCCAATCTGCTCTAATCAACAGAAGGATCAAAAATGGGCATTATCACGTTGGCTGACCAAAAGTAAGCAAAACCTTTTCTATGTCCAGTGTACAGCTAGTTATGTACTTCTATCATCCCCTGGAGGAATTAAATTTTAAACTTTAGAACAATCCCTGTAGCATCTAGTCTAGAAAACACTTTTCAGTAAAATATGAAGCAGGCCACATCTTTCAAGCATCCTGTCTAAAGGTTTTTCCATAGAAATAATCAAAAATCTCTAAGGACAGAAAAACAATTACAATACCAGCTAACTGTGCAATTTTCTGCTTGGCTGCAAGCAAGGTCTTCCTCGTTTTCTCTTCCTTCTCAGTGATCTGTTGCCTGAGCTGTTCTTCCTGCGTAGTCTTCTCTTGTAGATCTTGATGGAAACGGGCCAGTTCTGCCTGTAGCTGCATTATCTGCTCCTGGAGATTTCTAACTTCAGTTTCCTTTTCTGTTATTGCCTAGGGAGAGAGAAAGATTGCAATTGTTGGCCACAACCAACTACTTAGGCAAATATAGAGCCCAAGTTCCAAGGGGCTGGTATTAGCTGGCCACTGGATTAAGGTTAGATGGCTTCTTATCAACAACAGGAGTTTATTCTCTGAATGCAAGAGCTGGAGAACAGCATTCTCTTTCCCATTTATTCCAGGAAATAATGTAAGACACACTAGACACAGGATTTAAACCAGGTTTAAGATCCCTCTTTCCCAAGAAAGTAGAGGCCACTTCCCGTATTTCTGTGACACACATTAAAACACCATCCCATTCTTCACTGTTACACACTTAGGACTGCAGTGGAGAACAGTGCTCCAAAATTACTCACTGTTCTTACCTTTTGTAAGCTTTCAACCTGAGTCTCCAAATTCTTTGTCTTCACTTCAGCTTGACTGAGAGTGTCCTTTAGCTCTTGTACTTCCTGGGCAGAAACTTGGTCTTCTTGTTGTTCAGCCAAAGGCTGCGTTGATGCTTCAGCAACCATCTGAAAGGCATCAAGGGGTACCAAGCTGAAGGGGACTATCTGATCACAATGTCATTACTTTCACAAGACGCTTTTGTGTGCCAAGTGATCAGTTTAAAAGTTCTGGGCAAACCCCAGGAGCTCTAAGGAATGCTCCATTTCAGTTCTATCTACCTTATCATGCTGTGCTTTCAGTTCCTCATACTGCGTCTTGTACCTGCGACCAATTTTCTTGACCTGTGTTATAGTTTTCACTTTTTCCTGTATGTCAGCCACTTTGGCATCCAGTTCTTTCTGCAAAGTGTCCTTTTCTGTTCTTATTTTAGTTACTTCATCCTTCAGGCTCTGAACGAGATTCTGGCTTGTAGTCAAGGATGCATTAGTTCTAAATGTCAAGAGATCAGAGGGAGATGCAAACTGAGATGCTTGAAAACAGATATACATTTCAATATCACTTATTTATGCAACATCACAGGCATTATCTGTAGTGGATGATGTTTTCTAGAATTTTGCAATACAGAATAGAAATTATTCTACAATACATTACTTTGGAATAATTGCAGCTAATAGACAGCTTGCAAAACAACTCTCACTTCACCTTACCTGCTTGTTATCAAGCCACAGAAAGAATACCAAAGGTTTCACAGTTACATGGAGGCACTTAAGAAATTATACTTTCAGATATAGCTGTAATTAGAATATTTTGCTTTGCACAAAACCTTTTAAAAATTGACTAATACCACACCTGGCAACTTCTGCTTTAAGCCTGCCTGTTTCTTCACTCATCTGTTGGACACGCTTGGCATTTGCCTCCTTCTCGGAGAGCAGCTTTCGATACTCTTCGAGATCGGTGTCCTTCTGCTGGCTCAGTAAGTGCTGAAATGGGGAGAAAATGGGAAATTTTGTAAAATAGTTACACAGCTATAGCCAGAAAATCTCTTTGAATTAGAGCCACTGCTTTTGCATTTTGATAGGGAATAGCCAACTTTGAAGGTGTGTGAACAATGCTTTATAATTCAAACAGAGTTCTTAGTTTTTTATTCTTCATAAGAAAATGTAGCACTTTTTTTTCAGTTCTTTGACTGGTGGGGGTTTTTTTCCACACGATGTTCTTTGAAAAGAGACATTCCCCCACCTGAGTCCGGGCTTTCCAGCGTTTAACATCCTCTTCCAAGAGCTTTTTCTCTGCCTGCAGCATCCCACTCTTCTCACTGAGCTCAGCATTCGACTCCTGCAGGGGCAGGATGTCTGCCTCGAGCTTGCGTACCTGAGAAAGCACAGCAAGGGGTTACACTCTGCATCTCAGGAGACTGAAGGGATTTCCTGAATCCCTCAGGAAAAAGGCATGATAGAGCTTCTTTTCCAACTCTCTGCCTTCCAGTGGCCAGCTGGAGGAAGAGAAAAGGACAAGGACAACAGCAGGGGAGGACCCTACAGAGAAAAAAAATATTGGTAAAACTTCCCAATCTTAGATGCTCACTCTGTACTTTGGTACAGGAGAGATTATTAGTGTTAAAATCCAACGCCCTGGGTTCCATTAAAATAAGCAGTATCTCCCTTTTAAACTCTTAATAAAGCTCTGGTCTGTTTTATATGTATTTTTGTGCCATTTTTAATTTAATTGCTGATAATATCCTTATTCCTGCCACACCTCTAGCCACGGATAAACACCAACTTTCAGGTTCATCTAAACAGAACTGAACTTCAAGACTTCCAATGTTATAGATGGACCCATGTCTTTTAAAATTCGAAATGGAAAGTTTCCTCATTAGTGTATGACTTCAAGGAATAATTAAAATCTAAATCATGTATTTACTGTAATTAGTAATGGTATATCCAGATATTTAACTCATACACTGAATATCTGAAAGGTTTATGTGAAGCTCAGTACCAACCTTTGCTTGTATCTGCTGTAGCTCTTGCTCCAGCCTCTCCTTCTCCTCCCTTAACATCTTGTTGGTTTCTATGAGTATATTCATGGTCTCAGTTTTCTTCATTAATTCTTCATGCTGTGCAATGGTTTTTGCTGTCACCTGTGGAAAGATTCAACTCAGTCATTTGTTTTGCTTGCACATGCACATATACTCCATCTGGATCTCACATATACCCCACCTTGGAAAGCTATGGCATTCCTCATCTCACATGTAGATTCAAAACAAGTAAATATCAAGGAGCAGGAGATGGGGGAAAAGAAAAGAAAAATTATCTTTTCCCTAATTATGAGATTTTGGAATTGCCACACTCTCTCACAAGACTCAGAACAGGATACTCCATTTGGTTAGACACAATCCCAGCTTAACACCCCCCAAATTCTTTCAAAAATTCACTTTTGGGCACGGGCAGCCCCAGAACAGCCCTGTACTCCATTGAAATCATGAGCACTACTCCCCAGCCATACCTGCACCTTCTCCCTCTCAGCATTGAGGCTGTCCTGCAGCTCCTGGAGCTCCCTCTCCAGGTGCTCCACTCTCTGGCGGTACCGCAGGCTCTCCACCTGTGCCACCTCGAACCTCGTCTCCGCAATCTCCTTCTCCCGACGGATAAACCTGCAGGGAGGAGTTCAACACCACATCACACCAGGAAAACGTTCTCAGGTAGTACAGCCACCTCCTGCCTAGCAAAAAAGCACTTGAATTTTTAATGTTATCCTTCAAGTGTATAATAATACAGAACTGTTTAAGTTCAAATCTAATTTATAACCCCCAGGAGAAGGAACCCAGAGCTAAGGTTACCTAAGAATCTCCAAGATTTGTTCCTGGGATTTGCCTTCCTCACTAAGAGAAACATTTGCTGCAGTTGGGGTGGCTTCTTTCATGGAAGTAACCATCTTATTGCTCATGCTCTCCAGCTGCTCATGTAATAATCGATTTTGTTTTTCCAGATCCTCACAGCGGGATGCAAGTTTTGAAGCTTCATCCTACAACAAAATCATTCACTGACTGTCATTTCTGTGGCTGAATCTCTGTTAACTGAAAAAACTCACTGAAACAACAAACCCCATCACACCTTGATCATTCTCTCTCTCTCTTCCCAGGAGGCTTTGGATTCCAAGAGCTCAGACTCTGCTTTCTGAGCAGCCTCCTCCAGCTGCTGCCTCACTGCGGCGTTCTTGGCGACTTGTTCTTTGATGGCCTGTAGTGCCTCCACATCAGCAGCATGAAGCATCAATTCCCGCTCGTATTTGTTCTGAGCTTCAGAAGCCATCATTGCCTGCACAAAACCAGGATAAATAAACTCTGCTACCCTTATTTTCTATGTTTGATGTGTACAAAGAGACAAAATCAGCGACCACAAAGCAAAAAGAAAACCACTGCTCAAAACCTCTGCTATTCTCAAGCCCAGGAATCATCCTTGACACCAATTAGTGCTGCTGAAATTCTCATCTGCAGAACAGTAAAATCCCTTTAAAAAACAGTTGGTAACAAGAGAGTAATCTTATCAGCTGCTGCTACATATCACATTGCCCCACAGTTGTGAAAGATGACAATTATGTTTGGGGTTAGAAAAATATTTTCCCCACTGTCTTACTGGGAGCATTTTCTGCTCACTCCTCAGGACACGGAGGTAGCAATTTATTAAAACCAGTTAATTACAGTCCCAAACGAATCTTTTACATAATGAAACAGACCTTAGAAACAGAAATATATTGCATTTGATAAGCAGCTGCTCCCAAAATGGAGAATGTGCTCTCTCAGCACTTTTCCTGCCTCCAGCAGTCCCTGTGTAACAGTTTAGTTTTGAGTTCAACTGAAAGCTAACAAGAATTTTGCCATCCCTGGCTAAAATAGGCAAACACCACAAACATACTTGTTCCTGGCAGTCCCTCCTGGCCTGTTGCTCATTATTCAGAGCTGTGCTGGCTCTCTGAAGAGCTTCCTGAACTTCTGACTGCACAGCTGACAGACTCTTCTTCAGTTCTGAAAGCTGCAGTGACAGGGGAACAACAAAAACGAAGTAAGAACAAACCCAGGACTAACTGGCAAAGTATTTGGCAGGTACTGAACACAGTCACAGTCATTCATAATGGTGATTACTTTATTATTTATACATTAAAATTAGTATTAAAAGAGACGAATACTTTCTATATTTTGACTTATTAATACACAGAGCTCTTCCCTGGTAAAAATATAACCCTTTACTTTCAGAGTTGGACCTGCAGTAATTCTAGTTACAGTCATTTTGTTTCCTTCTGAAACCTCTCACAAAGGCTGTTGCTTAAGTTCAAGCAGAGAGTGACACCTTTAAACACACAATCACCCCACTGAAGTGACACTGTTAATGCACTGCTCATGTCTGGAAGCCTCCCACAAGTTCAGGTACCCTGTGTACACTCTAAAAGATCTGGTTCAGGGCACTACTGTACTGTGAAACCCAAGTGAAGCTGAGGAAGCTTTGTGAAAGCCCATTCCTGGGCACTCTCTGCAAGGGGGCCTGGGGTGGTCAGTGCATACCTGTTGTTCCATGTTCTCCACAGATTTACGCTTCTCCTCCTGCAGTTCTTGTTTTTCTTTTTCTGACTCCATCAACTTCTTTTCCAGCTGTGCCTGATATTCTGAAGACTCCTTCAGACGAGCTTCAACTGTTGTACGAACTTCCTCTGTCACCTTCATTAAAATCCATCATGAGATCCATTTTTTATCCCAATAAATATATCATTCTGACAAAAACTGGAATTTTATTAACAATTTAAAGCTAGAATACGTATTCTCAGCATCTACTTTAGAACAACACTGAAATTGTGGAGAATCACAAAATGCAATGAATTTTTGCTCTAATAAACAATTAAAGTAAATAACAATTAGTAATTAACTACTTACTTGTTTCTCCTTATTGAGGGATTCTTCCAGGCTAAGAACCATGGCCCTGTACTGTTCCACATTACTGGAACTAGTCTTGAGCCTCTCTCTCAGGTCATTGACTTGTTCCTCAGCTTGTCTCAGCCGACTTACAAGATCGTCCACATCTTCATTTGTACTAGGCTGACCTGCAATATTAGAACACATTGATTAACTGAAGTTTAATTTAGTTTTAAAACCACTGTTCTCTTAAAAAGTGAAGTAATTTTAGGATAATAACATGATAAAAACAATTAGTTTCACAAAGCTTCCCTAAATGAAACTGTAACCCCTCACCAAAATAAGGGCTTAAAATAAACATTGTTGACTACTTAGAACTATGTAACCTAATACATGTAAGCTCCTTCAAATAAAAATAAAAGGAATACTTCAGAAGTTTTGCTTTATTTTTCCCCTTTGTCAAAGACTGCTTGGATGTGAATTTTACATTAACGTATCATGCTGGTTATCATTTGTCTGAATATGTGATTGCAGTAACAAAGAGATTTATTATGCACTGTACTATTGTCCCAGTTCTAACTATTATGGACTGTGAGTTTTACCATTCTGCAGATGGCAATGCTTAGCAGGAAGAGAAACTAACCGTGGAGGAAGATTTTACCTTTCCCTGGAGGCCTCTGTGAGGACTGGGATGTGAGCTGGGCCTCGGTGTTGTTCAGCTGCTGTTTCAGCACGGCGCTCTCCCTCTGGGCGTTCTTCAGGAGCTCCTTCGTGCTGATGTGACGGCTGGTCTCCGTCTCCAGCTGCCTCTTCAGGTCCAGGATGTGAACCTGCAAGCACAAGGTTCTTCAGCTTGCACCGAGTCCCACAGGGCACAGAGGCCGAGAGCGCTTCTGAATGTCAGGTGTGGAGAAGAACTCGCTGCACTCTGGCAGAAGCACCTGGGCTTCATTTTCCTCCAAACAAGTGCAGCAGTTTCCACTCACCTCTTGATTCTTGGTAAGGGAATGTCTTTGTTCCACCTCACTTTCCAGTTTCTTCTTCAGCTGAGATATCTCACGCTCCAGCTTTTCTATCTGATTATTGAGTCTCTGCTTTGTTTCTGTCTCAGATCTCTCCAGTATTCCCTGAGAAAAGTGTACAATGCCCTTTGCTTACAATACACCGCAGTAATTTCCTTCTGAATTACTGCAGCATTGCACACAAAGTTGTCACGACACTTCTCCCATCCAAAAAATAATTAAATAATAGGTAGATACAGAAAATTATGAAAAGTAGCACCTAAAATGTTCGACTTAGCTTTGAAGGTTTGTTTAATAATGTTGATACAACAGATATTATTAGAAGAAAATCTATTATCCATGCAGTCTAATGCCATGGATCAAAAAACTTCCAGAAGATCTACTAGAGAAATAGAATTCAGTCACACGATAAAACGAGCATCCTTAAATACACTCTAAGTGTCAATATACCTTATAACAAATTATATAAATGTAGAAAAGTAAATATAACATAACTACCAAGGCAGGCACTGGTAAATTTTGCTATCATAAAAATTAACATTATAGACCTTTCCCTTTCACTTTGTTTCATGTGTGTTGTTTCCATTTCATTGTGAAAACCCTTCTCATCAACTCAGAATTCTCAGGACATTGCCCAGGTAAATAACAGAGTATCATAATGTAGGACAGGAATCCCAAACTTGCTGGAACAAGTTGCTGAACTATTTTATGTCGTGTTGATTCATAACCACATAAAAATCCATGTCAAGACCCAATCCCATGACTCTTTTACTTGATTTTCATTGTTATTTATTGAAAAGCCTGACAGACAGACCCAACCTGGCCATAAGAATAGCACCACATACCTGAATTGTTCTCAAATTGGTGAGCAGCAAGTTCTGTCCTCTTTGTTCAACCAGCAGAGAGTCACGCTGCTGTGTCAGACGCACGTCTGACATCTTCAGGATATCCTTCTCTTTTTTCAAGTTTTCTGCTCTCACCTTTAAGACAGCAAGTAATAAGAACTTCGTTGCCAATCCCAAGTCCAGCCATTAAATTTAGTATTGTGTTAAAAGCCATGTGAATTAAGCCAATAACAGTAAGAACAGAACTACTGGACATTCTGCTTTCCCTGCAAACTGAAACACCCTAGAATGTTTTTACATCTCCACTCTTCACTTGAGACATTTCAGGATAATCATGAGGAAAACTCTCGTGCTACCTTGGAATA
Source organism: Daphoenositta chrysoptera (assembly GCA_013397915.1). Classification (NCBI taxonomy): domain Eukaryota; kingdom Metazoa; phylum Chordata; class Aves; order Passeriformes; genus Daphoenositta; species Daphoenositta chrysoptera. Next base: position 27,965 of record VZRO01001837.1, read on the forward strand.
TCATGCAGTGCCACACACTGTTACTGACCTCTGCCACTGCCAGTTTTTCATTTGCTCCCCTCAGGTCTTGAGTCATGGTGTTAATGATCTGCTCCTGCTTCTGAGTGGTTGCTGTGAGCTTCTGGGTTCTCTCATGCAGGAAGGTGATTTCCCGGCGATAGCCTTCCACGTTATCCTGCAGCATCTCGTACCTTCCAGGGAACACAGCACAGCAAGTCTGCCACATTGCACTGTCCAGCTCACCAGGGGCATGCACACAGCTGTGTGCTTCATGATTTTACGCTTCAGTTTGCACATATGTGCCTCACTGAACTGCAGCTTCTGTTCTCGATCCCACCTGCACTATTTCCCTTGTGTTCTTACACAGAATTGACAGTATCAATGTTTAACTGAGCAAACAATATCAAGCAGCCAGAGAACATGTAAGGCAATGATATTATGCAGCTGAATTACCGTTTGGAGGCAAATTCCAGCTGCGTGGATATCTTGGCATTTTGTGACCTCAGATCTGTGACCTGCTCCTGAAGCTTTTCATTCTGTTCGTTCAGCAGCTTGTCATTCTCTGCCTTTTCTTTTTTATAGTTCTCAAAAACTTCCTGCAACTGCAACAAAGAACAGACACAGAAGTGCTTACCAAGGGCAAAAAGAAATAGGGACAGCTTGGTGCAGTGTCTGCTGAAAAATGTACCTGCTTAAGAGCAGCCTTGGCCTCCAGAGTCTCCACGGACTCACTCATTGACACTGGAGCAGGAGTCGCCATGGACTGAGGTAAATTCGGGCGCTTTGGAGTAGATGTAAGACAGATCTCCTCTGGTAACATACCTGAAGCTACAAAAAGGTAAAAGGGGTTTTAAAGCAATGCTTCTGCTTGCCACAGCAGGTCTTACAGCCCCTGCAGCCTGGGTACCTTGCAGAGGAATGATGGCCCCCGTGGTCTGGGTGAGCAGGATGCGGAACATGTCCCGCTGGCGGATGATGGACTCCACAAGCTGCAGCTGGTGCTGCCGCGACTCCCGCAGCTGCTGCAGCTCACTGACAGCCTCATCCAGCTGGCTCTGGAGCTCAGAGATCCTGAAACAACAGCAGCTGCCTTCAGCAACACCAGAGAGGCACATCCACGTGTTCTGGGCCCCTTCCTTCTAGAAGGACAGTGAGAGGTTGGAGCGTGTCTGGGGAAGGGAACGGACCCTGGAAAGGGGCTCAGCCTGGAGAAAAGGAGGCTCGGGGGGCCCTTGTGGCTCTGCACAACTCCCTGACAGGAGGGGGCAGCCAGGGGGGGTCGGGCTCTGCTCCAGGGAACAGGGACAGGAGGAGAGGGAACGGCCTCAAGCTGTGCCAGGGGAGATTCCAATTGGACATCAGGAGGAATTTTTTCACAAAAGGGTTTGTTAAGCATTGGCAGGGTCTGCCTAGGGAGGTGTTGGAGTCCCCATCCCTGGAGGTGGTCCAAGGAACGCCTGGATGTGGCACTCAGTGCTCTGGGCTGGTGACATCTGGGGCATAGGGCACAGTTTGGACTCAATCCTGGACATCCTTCCCAAACTTAATGGTTCTGTGAACCTATGAGAGAATCCTGCAAAGTTCTACGAGACAGGCCTTTGGGCTGCCATGTGTAGATGAAAAAGAAAGCAGGCCTCTTCCCTGAACAGCTGAGTTCTATTCACGTAAATAACTTCAAAAATGTCAGTAGCATGAGCAGAGAATCAGACTAAGAACCTTTCACACAGAATTCCATTACCTGCCTTTACAGAAGTGATTTAGATATACAAACGCAGTTTTTTGTTCAGCTAACAGGAATGAAACTTGTCTTTTTGAAAAACAGTTTTGTTGTATGAAATCAGTCACTAGAAGACTGACAATTATTTTTACTTCAGGTTTTGATGACAGAACCTATTATAAGATATAAAGCTATAAAGCCATTTTAATACAAACCTGAAGGTCCTGTGGCTTAGTAAGAACTTGCTTTCATGAGTTACATAGCTGCTGCACACGATAAATAACAATCAGAACTAAAAAACTGGAAAATGCTTGAATGAATCCCTGTTACCATTTAGTACAAACTTAATGAAAAGGAAGCGGTGACCTACTTAGATGATGTTGTTTCTTGCTCCTCTTTTTCTCTTGCCTCCCCCAGCTCCCGAAGAGCCACCAGGAGACGCTGATTCTGCTGCTGAAGCTCTTGGATATTTCTATAGGAGACCAGGTGTTGAGTGATCACTTCAGAAGAGCTGCTGATATCAGCAGAGCTCACTGCTTCATCACGGATCACGTGGTTGCCTCTGGCTTCTTCCAGTTCCATTAACAGCACACAGATCTGAAAGAGAACAGTCCTCATGTAAGGCCTGCACAGACTCTAAAGTTTGCTCTGAAAAACAGCATATTAGAAATAAAGGACTTGGAAATTAAGGGGTTTTCCCTACAATGTGCAGACAATTACAATCAATAAATCCTTGTAAGACAATTATATGACAGAAAAAATAGCTTGACAAAAGCCAACAAGATCAGAAGTACATAAACTGCTCAGTTCTGTGAACAGATCACAGGACAGTCCAACCTAACAAAGAAATGATACAGATGAGTTTTCCATATCAGATACTTAACAATATTACCCTAAAGCAGCATCACTTCTACTCAGCTAAACTTATTCCAGTTTTGAAAGCAGAAGTGCCATCAGTCCTGAGCAGAAGTTTTAATGTCACCAAGGTACTTAGGACAACCAAAGTCTCCATGACCGTGGCTGAACACAACTTCCAAGTAAACAGCAGAAATGCAGCAGCTCATGAATAAACCAATTGCAAACAGCACATTTAACCACAGCAACATTTCTTGTACCTGCTGGGAGAGATCCTTCACTCGCACCTCCAGTCTCTGGCTCTCCCTCTCAAAGAAGGAGGCGTGTTTGTTGGCTTGGTCCGCGCTGTCCTGCAGGCGATGGATCTCCTGCAAGCACACCAACAGGAGCAAACATCACACCTCAGCTGGACACATTCCTTTCCAGAGAGATAACAGCGTGTGCAGACATGCCTGGGGAACCAAACTGCTCCTTAAAGTTACACTCCCAAGGTTAAACTCCAGGTGTTCCAGAATCAAAAGCCACATTCTTTTGTGCTGTTTTGGTGTATGCTTTAAAACTATTTTATGCCAAATAAACACTAAACTTCGTTTACAGTGAACCTACTCTCTCAGAAAATCAGAGACTGTAAATCACCAATATAAAAAATCTATGAAATACATTGGTTCTGGAAAATACTTTGTACAGTTCCAGAAATTGCAGGCCAGAAAGTCCAACACATCTTTTCCCATAGTCAAAGTTGACTGAAAGATCCATTTCATACACTTACAACAGCAATTAGGTTTAAAGATTTGAAAGTTAATTTTTTTTCCAAAATTATGCATGCTCTTTTATTTTATACTGACCTTCATAGCTTGTTCAAGCTTTGCAGACAGACTGGCAACAGCTTTTTGGGAACGCTCAAATTCTTCACGTTGACGTTTTAAGATTGGGGCTTTGGCTTCTACTTCCTGCACTATTTCATCCAAATACTTATTGATTCTCTTATTCTCCAGCTTTTCCATATGCAACTGATCCTGAGTTTCTACATAGGCATTGTACAGCTGCAACAAAAAGGTTTTGGGTTGTTTTTGATACGTCTGTAGAGATCTCTTAAAAAAGAACCACTGGTAATGATACAATTCATACCTTAAGGCACTGCAATTTTATACAGCTCTGAACTAGTTAATTCAGAAAAACAAGCTGGACTTTTTCAAATATGGTTTTAGGACTCATAGCACAGCAAAGAAGTTACACATTCATTTTAAAATGGCAAACTTTCTAGCAGTTCTACTACTAGTACTGTTGTACTAGTAGTTGTACTACTAGTTGTACTAGAACAGTTGTACTCCTGTACTGTACGTAAGAGGCACAAGTCTTAAGCAGGTGAAGACAACAGAAATATCAAAACCAGTAACACAGCATAAAGGAATTCAATATCTGGACAAAACAATCAATAACAAACAATGACCATACAAATTGTATAAACAGAAGTGTAAAAACCCCTAGAATCTGTACGACCTATCGTTATGCTAATTTTTTTGCAAGAATAGGCCAAAAGCACAGATGAAAAATTATGTAAATAAGCAAAAAAAGGCTGCTCCTGCCAAAAATGCATATAGGAAGTATGTTTATATTAACAAAAGCCATCTATTTCTGAATTTGATCTACTAAAGAAAAACTGTAAGGCATGTTGAAAAAAATCCCAGTAACTCAGCAAGTGAAGTCTGCCTCAAGTAAGATTTCCTTGCCTTCATCAGGCACGACCCCAAACCCAAAGAGTTTGCTGCTGGAGAGATCGTGCTCACTCACCTCAGTTAACTTCATGCCAGGCTTGACCACTTTGGCTACTGCTGCAGCAGTGGGAGACATGGCTGCCAGCTCCTCCTCAGACAGGATGGCTCCTGGAGACACAATCCTACAATTACCATCCAAGAGATGCAATAATCCCCACCAGAAACACTCTTAAATATCATATCTGACTGGCTTTATTTGAATTGCTGAAAAGCTATTGCTACTAGGACTCCTAAAATTTAAATAATTTCAGAACATGTGCAGTTGAAATAGCTGGAGCAAGGCTTAACCTCAGGTTTTTTATCACACTGCCAGAGGTTTGGAGTAGCAGAGCACTGGTTTATTTTCATCAGATTAACACAGGGATAAAGCAAATGTACTCCATGCCTCTGTTCCTTCCTGCTCTCTATCCTCTAGAAACTATGGATATGTAGCAAACAACAAAAAAGACAGAGCTAAGCAGTGAATACTAAGCAAGATTTAATGTCAAACAGAAATGTAATGACAGAGGTTTGTTTTCTGTTGCCTTTTTTTTAAAGAGGAAAATAAGAATCGTTTATCATCTCCACTTCCCTCTCCAGAAAACCACTAAAAGCATGATGATTCAGCCTTGAAGAAAAGTTTCCTCTCCATTTTCTTTGAAAAGGCAGCAGATTAACAAAAGAACTTCAAAAAAGACGAAGATGGAAATGCACTTTCTGCTGAGGGGAGCGTATTTATATACATATATAAGCGTATGTATATATATGAAAAAGCTTCTAAAATGAATTATTAGAAATGACCAAAGATGACATTAGATTAATGCAGCTGGTTCTTACAGAAATTCAGCACAGTATTTCCCTGAAAGATGACACATGCCCACCTTTGCGCTTCGTAGCCGACAGTAAATCGTTGGCATTCTCCAGCTCCTTCTCCAGCTTACTGATCTTCTCTCTCAGCTCCTTTTCCATGACAGCTTTTGACTCCTCCACCTCAGCCAAATGCTCCTGGGCTGCTTTATTAGCTAAAATTAAATCAGACAAGCAGGTTTTGTGTTGTGGTTTGTTCCATTTTTATTTTTAAAGTACCAAATTTTACCTGTGTACCTTAAATTTTACTTTATATGATCTGCAGAAGTTCATGCTGATAAGAAAACTTAGCAGTGTGAGAAAAGCATGAACCACTGCCTATCACCTTTGCTTAGAAAAGGGCAAAAATATGAAGTGTTCTTAGCAGTAAAAATAAATCTAAACTAAAAAACTGAAGTCATATCTTGCAAAATTAGATGCTTCCATCAAAATCCATAGTAGAATTCCAGCTGTATTTGAAAACAGTTCCCCAAACACCAGTATACTCAACTAGTCAGGCACACTTTTTGTTGCAAAGGGACTGATATTTCCGTCACCCCATAAGCCCAATGAAATTCCTTTCAGGAACACAGAACCCCCATTTTTCAGAGCATCAAGGTACTCCAAGGAGCCCAACTGCTCCTCCCTTTGCCAGCTTACCTTCACCTGCTTCCTTCAGGAGCTTGTGCAGCTCTTCCACTGCTCCTGTCAGCTCGTTGCTCTTTGCCTCTGAGTCATCAGCAGCACTCTGAAGAAAGTTTAGCTCACCTTTAGTACACAGCAACAGCAACCCCATGTTTACAATAAAGCTTAAACTGACCACAAATTATGAACACAGTTTTCTGAGTAAAATGCTGAAAGATTCACCTAAGCTGGACAATCCTTCCCATGTGGATTAAGTCCCACTTTGATGCAAGCTGCCTATCTGAGAGTAAGAAGCACCAGACACTGATTTGATGTGACAATTCCCAATACAATGTATGTTAGCTGTTTACAGCTGCTGCTGGCTCTTTCCTTCTTTCACTAAAGAAAACTGGGAATTTTCAATACTCTATTTCAAACAGTCTGAAAAACATGGCATTTTGAGGGACTCTTATATAACAGTTTATGTTTCTTTGCTTCCAGCTTCAGATCTCCCGAGTGTAAAGCTGTACAATATTCATTTGGGTATCTGTGCAAGAAAGCTCACAAAGCAGAGCTCAGTGACCTGTGCACTAAAGTGTGAAAACCAAACAGCAAGCAGTTGTACACTTCAGCTGACTTAGTCAGAAGGTTACAGGTTATTTTTCACTCTTTGAGCCAACAGAACAAACAAATACTACTTGTTTAGATGGTGTGTCTTTGACACAGCACAGGACATTCAGCTGGGTCCTAACCAGGTCACCAACACCTGCATCGTTCAGACATGAACTTCTAACTCAGAAAAATCTCTTCCACACTCATACTTTCCACATAAACTTTTATCTTTCAACACATCCTAAGACATAATCACATTTTTGCAACATGAAGGCTCAAAATAGCATGAAATTACTATTGGCATAAAATTACTATTTTAACCCCAGTTTTGCTTTTTTTTCAAGATAATCCAAACAATGTAAGAGTCTGACTAAACGCTGACTAAGACAGCAGCAAAGAAAACAATGTTTTGATGTTTCACAAAGTCCTGCAATGGAAGTTAGCCTTTCCCACATCCACATTTTGTGGGGAAAACAACTCCAGATTGCCCAGCATTACAATAAGATTTGGGCCCTACTACAGTTATAACAGAATTAACAAACTCACCTTATACAAGTTGGATAATTTAATGTGGGCATTCAGTTCATTGTGGAATCTCTCCTCCATGCTTGCCTGCTGCTCTTTTGCCTGGCAAATGAAAGAGGAGACAGGGTAGGGGAGCATTCAACTATTTCTATTTCACTCATTTTATTGTTTGATTTGTAGAAGCAACTGTAATGCTGTTTCTTGTATGTCAAGATGTCTCACCTCTTTCAGTTTATTCAAAAGTTCTTCCACATGCTTCTGGAGGTTTTCATTTGACTGTTTCAAGCTGTTCACCTGTTCCTCCATTCTGGAAACCTATTCAGAGAAGAAATAAGAACACCATATAAAATTTTTAGTTCCTAGTCCAGCTTATTTTGGAAAATACTTGTCTCACTGTTTTTAATTTAAAAATAAAAACAAACCCAAAATTTGCTGAAAGAGCAGAAAGGGTCACTCAAATACAGTTATTACAGTACTTGTCTTGGTTTAATGCAGTTAATCAGGTGATATAATTTCTAAGAAATGACCACTCAGTAATTACATTACCTCCTCCTTTTTGTTCTCCAGACTACATCTGAGCTCCAGGATTTCATTGCCTTTCTCCCTGGCAGTATGGAGCAGTTCATCTGTTTTGGCTTTCAGCTCAGAATTCAGCCACGAGTTCTGGTTCTGCAGCAGCTCTTTTTCTTGCTCCAGCCTTTTCTCCCGGTACTGAAAAAAGAAATTGCACAGTGTGATTGCAGTGGTTCCATAGAAGATAAAGCAGCCAGTTAAATTACTCTGATTAGTGGAGGAGTAGCAAAAATGTATTGTAATTTGGTAAATACAGACAGAACTCCTTATCACACTGGTACTAAGTTACAACTATCAAGCAACAAGAAATTCCTGCCATTTGAGTTAGTTTCCTCCAAGTTTACATTAGTTGGGAACATGAACTAGATTAGTAGCCTTTTAGAAGAAATTAGTTATGATATTGAGGTTTTTGTCCCTTCCTCCTCTCATTATGGAGTTTATTCTGCCCAGTGATGGTACAGTACAGAGTAATGGTACAGGTTCACAGCTAATTACTTTTCTCCTTTCTATCTCCTTTCATGGACCTGGAGTCCTTCCAACAGGAAGGAGCAGCCACCACAGCCACCAAGGAGGCCTGGACATGCTTCCCCAGCCTGATACCCCTTGTCTTCTAGGAATACAGATCTCACTTCCAGCCATAGCCACCAATTTTATCATAAAAGAATTTGCTATAAATAACAGGTGCTCACTTGACCTACTTTCTAATAAATCACAACAAAATGGTGATTACATCACACACAAACAAGCAGAACACATGGTGCTTACGAAGCCCTACTCACCTTCATGGAAACATCTGATGTCTGAAGCTCATCCAACTTCAGCTGAAGTTTTGCCTTTTCTGTGTTTGCCTCTGTGAGCTTTTCATTTAAGCGTTTAACATCCTCTGGAGGAGGGAAATCAGTGTTAGAAAAAGCTGTTGTGTAACAGCTTTAATTACTACCTTGTAAAGAATGACAACAGGCAAGATACTTTGTATGTAATTGTACATTAGGTGCTAAGATACTGTATAAGGCACGTTTTTAAATCGAGGAAAACAAGCACCAAACTGCTGCTTTTCTGCAATTACTGTGTTAGTTCCTGCCTTATTTCCTTTCCCTTAAACTTTGTTTCTTGCTAATCCAGTATTTGGTGCTGTGGGTCCAAACTGCATATTCCATTCAATTCAGTTGTTCAAGCAGGTTTCATTTGGTGTTTATTGACTGTGTTCCTGGCTGTACCATTTAAATGTTCAACTTCCTGAGATCGCCTTTCAGTTGTTCGGACCAAGTCTCTCTTCTCAGCTTCCAGTTCTTCCTTCTCTCGACTTAACTGGCTCTGAAAAAGATTGCAGAAGGGCAATAAAGAAATGTCATCAGCTCTCTGGAACAGTTTATTTCCACTGCTTACACTCAGAATCACACAGCAGCGAGGTAAACCTCAGTGAGTTACCCCAGCCAACTGAACATTGGGATAAGAGGCTTAGAGTGGGCAGACAAATCACAATGGAGCTGTTCAAAACTGCATTTCAATTTAATATTCTTGGAAAGACAGCTGTGATAGTCAAGAATTTACTGAAACAATTTTATTTGGTTAAATAAAAGAGGTAACAGAGTAAACAAGGAATGAACACATGTATCAATATAAAAATCAAAACGAAGTCAATAATCTTGAATCATTTACAGGCTACACTGTCTCTGCCCTCAAGGTAACACTACAAAGCACCTCAGTCAGGCCCAGGTAAGCTGCTCTAGGGAAACAATCAGATCCATCTTCTCATCGTGGAAAAATCAATCTAATAAACTTGTTTTAGCTTCCTGCTCCAAAATTACTGTTCTGCTGGATCAGTCAGCTCAAGTGACTCATCCTGCAACCCAGTGACTTTTGGGCATAACACAAGGAAAACTGTGCCAGAGCATGGGAAAGCATGGGGGGAAACAGAACTCTTGTTTATACCTTTGTCTGAATTTTGGGGGTTTGGTTTAAAGTCACTTCACAACAGGTGAATGGAACAATCCATCCAAACTGAAACAAGAGCACCTGCTCACCTGTCATTCAGTTTGCTAAAACACCACCTTTTACTTTAAAAGTTCCTGCAATTTTCCTGCCCCATGGACAGGTAAGTATCTCCACGAGCTTGTACAGGTACTGATCTTGATTCTTAGCTGGGAACAGAGTGCATTCTGTGCTGCAAAGGGCATGGGGAGCCACAGGATTTCAGTCCCTGGCCAGGCCCCGGCAGTACCTGAAGGGCCGCGTTCCGGTCCTGGGCAGCCTCCAGCTCCTTGTTCTTCTCACTGAGCACCTTCAGCTGCTCATCTGGGGGGAAGGGACAGCAGTCAGGGATCTCCACTGTCACGTGGCAGAACTCACTCTCCAAATGCAACAGAGCCAAAACTTCCCTGACAAACATGTTTAACAAAAGAGAGAAGAATTCCAGACCTCACTCTGGATTGACCAGGGGTGCTGAGGCAGACCAGGGCAATCCTTAGAGCAGAAGCACCTTTTGTGAGGATCAATACACAGCCCACTGCACTGTTACTACACAGCAAGGGGCTTTCTTTCCAGGAGAACAAAAGATTCTATGTAAAAAGGCTGACTTGAACACACCACCAAAACACATCTCTACAAATGCAGCCAACTGAGAGATTTTCAGCTCCTGCATAAAACCTGAAGCAGTTCACACAACACTGGACTGCAAGGTGAATATACTGCCCACACTTAAAAATGTCACAGAGTTACACTTACGAAGCTTTTTAAGCTCCTCCCGCAGAGTTTGACATTCCTGGGTCTCGTTTACAAGTCTTTCCTGACTCTGAGCCAGTCGCTTTTCCACTTCAAAGTACTGTTGTTCTGCAAAATAACACTTAATCAACATTTTTTTTCTCACCTTTACCAAGGATAATTTAAAATTAAATACCTAAAAATACCAAGAATGTAAAAGAATTTGAAGGAAGAAAAAGAAAAAGCATTTTTGAAGGCAAAAACTTGCATTTTCACATTGAATGAATGTTGTTTAAAATACTTTCCTAGCATGACAAGTCGTATGTTTCCAGAAACTGTGACATGTTCCAAACTGGTCTAGTGGAAGGTGTCCCTGCCCATGGCAGGGGTTGAAATGAGATGAGCTTTAAGGTCCCTTCCAACCCAAATCATTCCATGATTCTGTGAAATGACCCATCAAATGAGAGCCTAATTAATCTGAATAGTTCTTTAACATTTTTGATGTAACCAGAGACATTGTATCAGCCCAATTATGCAGTGTGGGCTCATCAGCTTAAAACTTCTTTTACCTCTGGAGTTTTTCTATACAGATACAATAAAATCCACATAACCCCAGGAATCAAGGGATTTGATCTGGGGAAACTTTTAATGAAGACTTCTTAAAATTATTTCCTGCACTCTATTCCCTTGGCAGTGAAAAAAAACAAAAAAAGATCTGATTTTGGGTGATCTGAAACAGTAACTGTGTCATGGAGCTTCAGTGTAAAATATTCAATAAAAGCAGAACTAAGCCCACTCTTGGGCAGGACAGGTTTCTAAGGAAGTACTCAGGGATGTTTGTTTATCTTTTTCTTCCTCTCATACTTTACAATTCCAAACAACACTGCCCCTCCTGCCACACACGAGAAGAATGGACCTGAAAGAGAGTAACCTGCTAAAATCTGTGGGTTACCTTAATTTAGAGCACATTTTAATAATAATAATTCAATAACAATTTAATAATAATAACAGTTACCAAGATTCCTACCATGAAAGAGACTGAAAAGCTGAAAGGTAGAAGTTTACATTAGAAGTGTCTCACATTCCCAACAAATTAACTCATATTCACAACCTCACACTTTTGTCTCCTGCTCTCTGCTGCTATTACTGTTCTGTGATCAACTCATCTCCAAATCAATATAAAAATATCGATTCCACCAGGATCATTTTACAGAATGGAATTTAACTGTAAAGCATAAACCCAGGGCTGTTTGAGAGCTGGATGAACAAAGCTGTATTTCTCCCCCACAACGAGGACTAACGCAGACCGAATCACAGAACTGTTTGGGTTGGAAGAGACACCTAAGATCAGAGTCCAACCATTGCCAGCACTGCCAAGGCCACCGCTGACCCATGTCCCCAAGGGCCACATCCACAAGGCTTTAAAATCCCTCCAGGGATGGGGACTCCAACACTGCCCTGGGCAGCTGTGCCAGGGCTGGACAGACCCTTCAGTGAAGGTTTTTTTCCCAATATCCACCCTGAGCCTCCCCTGGCCCAGCCTGAGGCCGTTCCCTCTCCTCCTGTCCCTGTTCCCTGGGAGCAGAGCCCGACCCCCCCGGCTGCCCCCTCCTGTCAGGGAGTTGTGCAGAGCCACAAGGGCCCCCCTGAGCCTCCTTTTCTCCAGCCTGAGCCCCTTTCCCAGCTCCCTCAGCTGCTCCTCACCAGACCTGTGCCTATCAATGGCAGTTAAAAACCTGACCAAAAGCTGTTCTTTAAGCCCACTTCGAACGCAGATTTAACCCTGAACGTCCCTTAGCAAGAGAGAAAAACAACAACAAAAAAAGACTCCAGGAGCCAAAGCGAGACACAACCACCGATCAGGTCCCACTGCAGGCCCCTTCCCAGACCCTTCCCAGCCCCCTCCCGGCCTCAGAGATCCAGGACATCCCCCGAGAGCCTCTGGAAGACAACACCGCGCTCCGTGCTCCGCCCGCGCTGCCTCCCCTGAGCGCAGGGACCGCGGCCGCTCCGCGGGCCCGCCGCCCGCACTCACCGCTATCCACCTTGAAGCGCTCATGGCGGGCTCGCAGGCCGTCGATCTCGCCCTGCTGGTCGCCCAGGAAGCGCTCCAGCTTGCCCTGCACAGCGCGGGGCAGCTTGGCGAGCTCGGCCCGCTCCAGGAGCTGCTGCAGCACGGCCGCCATGGCTCCGGCACGGCCCCGCGCTCCGCCGGGCGCGCTCCCGCTTCCGGCACGGCCGCGCTCCCGCTTCCGCTTCCGGCTCGGCCGCGCCGCCCGCCATCACGGGAGTGGCGGCAGCGCCGCGTCATCGCCACAGCCTCCACAGCCGGATGGGAGACCAACGGCTTCGTCTCTATGACGGGAAGGGAGCTGTCTGTGCTCCTAAGGTGTCCCGTGTGCCCGGGGGGTGCGGGAGGAGCGCGGCCGCTTCCGCCACTCCCAGCATGGCGGAACGGGGGCTTTGCGCCGCCTCCGCGCGCCCTTTTCCCGCGCTCCGCCCGGCGTGCGCGTGCGTCACTGCCCTGCGCCGCGGCGC